>JARHVA010000203.1:5630000-5862500 GCA_037957365.1 Torreya grandis | reverse complement strand
TTAGTGATAAATTAATCGGTGCTGGTGATAATGGGTTAAGTTATGGCTCAAAAAAATTGACAGGGGCTTGTGAGTGGTCAAAAACATAGAAAAGTGAAGTGGGTCAGGCAAAGGCAATGAAATAAGCTTGCTATATTTTTCTACCATAGGTGATCATTGATGGTCGGGTTGATCATCAGTGGTTGTGCTAACCATCGATGGTTGACTATGTCAAAATTGGGTTTGATCTATAGTAAATTGATGGGATTCATAGATGAATTTTGATAGATGGGAAAAGGCTAAATTAGTTTTGAAATGGAAATAAAGCACATGAATAGTAATAAATAAGGGCTTGTTTTACTAAAAGTGGGTTGGATGAGTAGTTGGTATTGATGATCTATAAGCAATATCTGACTTAATTTTGGTAGAGTAAAAGTACCCAAAAGCTTGGTTGAGAGGTGATCACAAGTTAGCTCTTAACAAAATGGCTTGATAACATTAATGACACTGGTTGACCTATAAAAGAAAACTCCAAGTACCTGATAATAATTATAGATGCATTTTCTCTTACAACTCTCTCCTTTTTATAGCCAAGGGCCAATGGGTTCAAGAGGGAGTGTAACTAGGGCTTCTAAATATAATTCATCCATGTAATGCATCACAAGGAGATTTGGATGAATTATATTTAGAAAAGGTAGCTAGCAATTTTCATGTTGTTTACATGTAGAAGGCTAGGCAGTGGAGCCTAACCATCGATGGTTGAGGATGGATGTCAAAATAGCCATGTTTAATCCTACTCAAGATGACTGATGAAAATAGGCTTAGGTAAATAAAAAGGGTCTGAGGGGTCTGCTAGGGGTCACAACACTTGAAAATGCATATGTAAAATTTTGATGTCTACATTTTACCCATTTTTGTTGTGTTACTCTTGTGAATGAGCAACAAAATAAATGGAGCATAGGTCAAGGGTCTAGTTGCCTCAAGCATGGGAGGAGGTATTCCCCCTCAAACTAGGAGTTGGTGAGGTGTAGCTAAAGAAAGGATGGGTTTGATAAAGGGTAAATGTGGAGTCAGGAGGTGGTGACTTGAGTTGAGCATGTGAGGCACAAACATTCACATAATATATGAAAAAGGTGTAATAGACAATATTATGCAAAGATAGATTACCAATGTTAGTAAAAATAAGGTTAGTATAAGGAAGATAAGTGACCAATGTATTATGTGACTATTATAGGCATGGCAGTTAGATACACCTGTTAGTCTTCAAGGTAGCTTTAGTGTTTTTTTGGGTATCTAAAGCAAGAAGTGCTCCCATGAAAACACCAAATGGGTCAATGTACAATGGGTATCTTAGGTAGTAAGTGCTCACTTGGAAACACAAATGATTAGGTTATTTTACTTGGTGGTGCAAAATATAAATAGGTAATGTGGCAAGGTCAGTAAATGTAATTAAAATGACCTAGGTAAAAGTCATCATAATATATGCATATGTGCAGGCGATCAGTTCATCATCAAGATGGATGTAGGAAAATGGGTGGGTTGGGGTATGGCTGAGTTGACTCCACATGTACTAGGTAAGTGGATGATACCTACATAATGAAGGGGATTCAACATCCCACAACAACTTTAGGCCAAATGTAGTTCTTGCTCAAAGGGTAATGCTAAGGTTGACTCTGAAGTGAATAGGTCACTGAGATTGTGCACAATAATTGATTAAAAAAATGCTTAAGGATAATGGCCAGCATCAAAATGGGTGTGTTTAAATGGGGTTGGTCAGAAAAGGTTTGATTTGTCAGAGGGTAAGGGTCATGTTTGTGATCCCATAAAGGGAAGCTTGTAAGCTAGTTTTTACTGGAAGATACAAAAGAGGAAATGTGGGACCCTAACCATCGATGGTTAGGGGCCAAAAAGGTTGACTATTAATGGTCACCTGATCGTCAGTGGTCAGAGGGAATCTTATAAAGCTAAAAATATAAAAAGTGAAAGTAAAATGTAATTTTCATCATTTATCACTTTCACACCATGTTTTTCACTCTACCAAGAATTTCATTTGCTACTATGGAACTTTTGGACTAGAGTTTGACCAAGGTAACCATGAGGTGGGGAGTTTTGATTTGTACTTGTGTTGATTGATATGGATGGTGGAGGAGGGCATAGCCAGGGTGAAGGACTCAGGCTTAACCATGACATTGCTCATGGAATGAGGTAGGAGGTGTTTTTTAAAATTAATAATTATTTATGTTAAATGGAAATGAATGTGTGTACTAGTGGAATTAGGTTTTAAAAAACTAATGTATTGGTGTTTAGGGGGAATAAATACCCTAGATTCAGGTTTTTGATAAATCATCATATGTGTTTCTTATTTTTGGTAATTGAATGTTGGTATAGGTTGGGTAAGGGTAGGGTAAAAGGCTTAGATATCTTTTTGGTAGGATGAGCATGGGTTTATTAGGGTTTGGAGAGGGTAGGGTTTAGGGCTTCACTGTTAGTGGTCATACTTAGTGACTGTCAATAGTCTAAGTTTGATCATTAAAGAACAAAGATTTTTAAGGGGACCATCAATGGTTGGTCCAATGACCAACATTCTACCTCTTAATAGAAAAAATAGAGTTATTTGTAAAGGTATATAATAATGACAAAATAAGGTTTATATTTAAAAAGTCTTGGGTGATAGATGGTGTGGGTGCGAAGTTATCAAAGGGAGTTAGGTATCAGTTTGATTGGTTTATAGATTAAATAGGGTATTGGAAGGTTGTGAATTAGTGGTTTGGTATATTTTTTTGAGGTTTTTAGGTAATGATGGATTATTTCTAGAATTAATTTAGAGGTAGGGTGTGATAGGTTAGTTTAGAATAGGGTGAAAATTTTAGGTGTATACTGGTATTGATCTTGATTAGGAAAACTAAGTGTACTTACTCACATGGTTGTTTTACTAGAATAAGACTAGATCTAGCTGAGGGACCAAGTCACTAGGCTCTTCAACAAGGTGTGGGATGTGATGATAGATAATGAGTGATGATACATGGAGGCTATCGAATTAGGTATGATGTACCATTATTAGCATGTAACTCATGATCCTACCATACTTGTCATGCTCATCAAGAGATGGGACCTTGTGATAAAAACCTTTTGGTTACTAATAGGAGACATTATTATTATTGTAGAGGATGTTGCTGGGATTACTAGATTTCCTATATGAGGGGATCCAATATATCACATAGAGAGTGAGGAGAGAGATTACTATCTGGAGCTCATATATGGTGATGATTAGATAGATGCATTATTTCATGTTGGTGGGTTTGGTTATGGTCCCTTGTACCAAAGGGCATCTATAGATAGGTGTTTAGATATAATGATGATGATGGTGCTGATGAGCTTCATGCTACTAGATCTGCTTAGAGTTTTATCATAGATGCTTCTAGGGAGGACCATGTTTGGGTGGGCACAAGTGTTACTTGTGTATATTTATAGAGAGCTATGGGGTTTTAAAGTGCATTGACACTATAGAATAATCATGGGGCTTGTTTTACATAGTTGGGATTTTGAGCATATTTAGGTGTTGAGACCCTTGGGGTTACAAGATGATACACATGCACTGAATGACTATGTTTCTAACTTCATGCATTGGAGGAGAGAGACAATGTATATATGAATAGGTGGTAGGGCCAGAGATATTGAGTGGTTCCATGATAGATTAGAGGGTTTGGTGTTAGGGGATGTTACATGGTGACCATATGTCAGGTGGATAGAGTGGGCAAGATTTATATACCACACTATAGAGATACAAAGTTGGAGGTGGGTGTATAGGAGGAAAGAGATGGAGATAGAGATGATCCCATTTGATTGGGTATGGAAATAGTTTAGTTTGGTATAAAGGATTACAATTGACACTCCTAGATATAAGAGAGAAGAGATTAAGTTTTTGCTTCTTAAGCCTCAGATAATAGACATAGCATATGATTTTGAGGAGCTACCAGCAGGGGGCTAGATTGATGATGTAGGCATCACCAATGGTTATGTAGCCTAGTACTATTGGAGGTATACTACACTATATTTTGGAGGGGGTGATAGAGGACACCATCCCATGGATGTTGATCTAAGGGTAGCATAGGTGCAGGGTGGCCTATGGGTAGCAAAAACTCTAGTAGTAGCATAGGCTTAGATAGCTAGTTTACAAGGATAGGTGGCCATGATATAGGGATAGATTATGGCACCATAGGGATAGGTGGGGGTTGTGATAGTAGAGAGGTACTATCCATGGTCTCATGTTATCATTATGTAGGGTAATGTAGCTAGTCTATAGGTCTAGATAGGCACATTATAGGGGTAGATTAGTATGGTTATGGTAGGTATAGTAACAAGAGGGCCACCAAATTTAGTGCCATAAGCATGGTATCTAGCTACTATAAAGGATCTCAAATACTATGATGTGATGGTGCTAGATCAATTGCCCCATGTCATGAGATTTGTAGAGTTTAGAGCTAGTTTGGGGGGTGGGGATATGCTAATTATCTCTGGGTAGTGGGCTACTACAGTTGGTTAGATAGGGGTCCCAAACGGACCACCATCAATTATAGGTACAACTGGGGCTAGTGGTAATGGTGTAGGTGGTCTGAGTGTTCCATGGGCTTGATTGACATATGATATTAATGTTATGTAGATGATTTTTGATTCTAGGCTATGGGCTGATGTAGCAAGATGTATATTTTGAGAGAGAAATGACATTGTCACATGTATTATTTTTTGACTATCCAATATTTGATGTATTATGTGATGCTCATGTTTGTGATTTATGGCCATAGATGCTCATAGTTTATGGCTATTTGACTTAGTAGCTTAGGCATGTGACATGTAGAATGCTGAATTATAATGTTTTAATTCTATCGATGGTTAGATAGGACATGTTATGGATGGATACATATTATGGATACATAGTGTGTTGAATGGTGAATGGTATATGCTATGATGTTTTAATTCTTGGTTTATGGTGTAATAACATATTCAAAAGTTTACACAATGTGATGGATAGGTGAATGTTTGTGGGTAGCATCTATATGTTTACATTGTGCGTATGGTGGATAGATGATGTTGTTTGTTGACATAGTTCATGATGCTCATGATTTTGGTATATTGTTTGTTGTTCATGTTTATAAGCTTACATAGACTAATAAAAGATATGAAAAATAACATGACACATTTTCATTGGTAAAGATTAACATGAAACCCAAAATTAGATTGGATTAGTGAATCTAAACATCTCAAATGTTTCACATTTGTATACCTAGGTTGATAGCTATAGATCATGATAAATTTGTGTTAAGTGAGCTCATAGTCCTATGCATATTATATGTGGAGGGATAATGGGTGAAATTATATCCATTAGCGAGATTAGTATGCCTTTTATGTAGGTTTCCAAAGAGGGGTTATAAATAAGTTTATTTCCATATATAAAGTGTAGATTGATGGATGAGGGAAGTCTACTAAGGAGAGCTAATTATGGTTTTCCCAATTTTATTTCTATGTAGGAGAGTTGATTGTGGCTTCAAAACAAAATTATTGCTTTTTTAATTGATTTTGAATTTTTCTTGGAGGTCGAGGAAGCTGATCAATGTGGGAAGCTTCCAAAAAATTGCTAGATTTGACTAATGCTTTATCTAGTCATCCTTCCAAGGAGTGGTCTCGATTTTTATGGTTAGCTCAAATGATTTTGATAGCTATCTTTTAAGGGAGTAGTCCACCATACATTTTGAAATTTTAGAATGAGTTTCTAATATCTATCCTTCAAGGGAGCAGTCTGTGGATGTTAAGGATGACCCATAGTTTATTTTTGCTATTTGCTATTATTGTTGTTATTGCTTGAGGTTGATTGACATAAACCTGTTCATACATGCTCAATGGATTACCTTTATGAAGGTAAAACTAAGCTGACATGGGGTGTAATTAGGTGAAAAGGAGGTATAGGGAACAAATAACATAGGAACCAATCTCAAAGAGATGGGAAGTACTATGAGAATCATGCCATGGATAGAGTCGTGGTATCCATAGTTCAAGATTAGGATATAGTTGTGACAGATAATCACATGATTTAGTTTTAATCAATTTCCCCTAAAAAGAGGGAAGTGAATGTGGTTGCAAGGGATGAACTTAAGTTAGACAAATGATAATTATGTTCTCTATCTAACAATAAAAGGGACATATATGTGAAGAATTGAGATGTTTAGGTTCATGTTTGCCTTTGAGAGAGGATAAATGATAAGCCCCTGATCCATACTTATGGGTAATGATGTAGGGTCCAAGCTAATTGAAATATTTTTTCCCCTTTTGCTTTTATCCATATTAGTGATATGTTGGTTTTCTTTGAGGAGAAGATCTCTAATGTTGAATTCTCAGACTTTCAGGTGTTTGTTATAGTCTCATTTGATTCATTCTTGATAGACATGAAGGTGGGAAAGGGTAGCTAAATGATGCTCATCGAGTAGCTCAAGTTGGGATAAATGATCTTAATGATAATCATCCTTTGAAATGAGGTCACACAATGATATTTGAAGAGAAGGTATTTATATTTCAAGAGGTAAGATGGCCTTGACTCTAAATATGAGAGAAAAAGGTGTAGCACCAATAAGGGTTCATATGCTAGTATGATATGCCCATAGGGTGAAGGGGATGTGCAAGTTCCAATCCTACCCTGAGCCATTGACCATTTTGGTGAGCATGTTGTTAAGGGTTTGGTTAGAGGCTTTGGCTTGTCCATTTACTTGTGGGTGATAAGGCAATGAAAATTTGAGTTTAATACCAAATGCATCATAAAGGCCCTAAACTTGTTTATTTTTGAAATATTTTCCATTATTAGTGATGATATTATGGGGAACATTGAAATGATAGATGATATGATGGGTGATTAATTTGATGATATTTTTATCTTTCATCAATATAAGGGGAATAGCTTCTACCCATTTGGTAAAATATTCAGTTGTGGTAATGTTTTATTAAATTTGAGAATATTGGAGTTATATTCCTAATTAATAAACATGTCTGAGTATGTAAAATCAGTAAATGAATTTGCCTTAATTAACCTATTGATTTTTGAAATATGTATGTAATTTGATATTTTATAAAAATAGTAGTGAAAGGAAGAAAATGAAACTTATCTAATTCTATGTTGATTTGACTAAGATAGGGCCTAGAAATCTATATGCAAGATTGGGACACTGCCATAAATAGGGATCTGAACTTCATTTTATGATTGGATGGGAGTGTTGGAATCAAGACACCCCTATGTTTGGTGATAGTGTCTAACTTGGGGTACTATTGTCCTAGAGATAAAATATTTCTGAGTTTTGTTTTACTCCTTTATGTGAGCTTTCCTATAAAATTTTGTGCCTTAAATATTAATATAACTCCCTATATAGTTGATTTATTACTTCATACACTTAGGGCCTTTTCATGCTTAATATTTGATACAAATTTGTTAAAGAGAGAGGAGGGGTTAGTGTGTGTAATATGCACTAGACATGCTTCACACCCTGTGTTTGGGTACACTACCTACATACCAATACTTTGAAAAGGGTTCAAGCTAATGTAGTTCTCCCATTGAAGTGCTTGGTGCAATGATGTGTATGAAATGCAACTAGAATGAGAAACTAGGTGTACTTGAGATGACTAGGGACTGGTGCAAGGGTTTGAATAAGCTTATAATGACCTTGGATGGTTGTATGTAAAGAATAGGGAAGATTTTTTGAGTGTGCTTGCTTGTATTCTTGTTTCTCTCTTATAAATGAGTGTCAACCCTCTTGAATAGACTTTGAATGGCCCTTTATAAGGGTTATAAGGATTGGGGGTTAAATGAATTCATGTTAGGCTAACAAGGAATAAGATAATGATTTGAAATAATATGGTCATTTGGGCTTGAATAACATGTGGACAACAATTCTATAAAGTGGGCACCCTAGGCCCCAACACTGTACTCCCATTTTGGACACTATTGTCTAAGGGGAAAGAGATTTGGGCCTGGGAGAGCATCTTGGGTCTGTAAGGGTTAAGTCTGGAAGGTTGAGGATGATTGGAAATTAGTAAAAACATGCCTAAGTTGGTTGTGTAAGTGAGTAGAAAAGACGTATAGTTTGGGTGTCATAAGTCATGATCAAGTGGTACAAATTGCATTTTAGTATGACTAAATTTTGCCCCCCCTTTATCCTAAGTATACAACAAAGTGAAATACTAGGATAAAATAAAAAAAGAGAAGCATACCTGAACTTACTTGTGAGGCTAAGCCCAAAAAGTTGTGTGATGTTGGACTATGCATAGTGAGAGCACATTGTACTATGTAAGTCTATAAAAAGGGAAGAAAAAGTAGATAAGTTCTTACTATATACACTATATCTAAAATAAGAATGTACAAAGTTGGGTAAAGAGAGAGGAAGGAAGAGAAAGGAATGAATACACCTCACTGGGTATGTGAACTAATACAAAACTTGTTATGCTGCTAGATTGTGTTAGGTAATGCTAGAAGTATGTTGAACCAAGAGTTATATCGATGAATGAGCTGAGTGCTCAATCCCCTAGAAGTTGGCTCAAGAATACAAAGTTTAGGCCGTTGGTTCCATCAATCCCAACTATATGAAGTTAATGAATCATGCATGTGCTAATTGATGTCTAGACCATGTGTCCAATCCCTTTGAATATGTGGCTTAAGAATACAAAGGCTAGCTAGTCCTTTGGCTTCATTGTTTCCCCATAATGTGAAGCTAAATGAGAAAATACTAGTATAGATGAATGTTGTATGAGATGGCTCATGGAGCCCCTGAATTTGCTATTATCTAAAAATATTAGCATGTATAGTTGAATGTAAACTAGAAACTAGGCCACTATTAGCTACTTTGAAAGATGGAGATTAGACTTGTATAAAATCCCCTCTTAAAACTAAAATCAAGGCTTAGGAAGCCATTCAAGAACTTGGATATGCAGGAAGAAAATTTGTATGAAAGTTTACTTGAATGTGATGCCAACCACTTGCATATGGAGTAAGGAATGCAAATTTTGGGAATCTATAATAAAATGCAATAAACTTGGAAATATAGAAGGCCCATGTGTCATGTACATTACCCCTAATAATTGGTGTCTAGAACATAGATTCTAAATTTAAATTTATATCAAAAACCATATATAAATTAAAAATGGAAACCCTAATACGATGCATGATGCCCCTGTATCTAGATTCTCTAATTGAAATAAATGCTAAAAACTACTAATTTTTGGATTAAACTATACTGATAAAACTATGACTAAACTCACCTCTCTACCTAATTTTCAAAAAACTAAATATTTTGTTGTTTGGACAATAGTGCCAAAAACTAGACACTTTGGGGTCCAACTTTGTAGTCCCATTTTTGGTGCTATTGTCCAGAGCCAAAACTGATGAATGATCTAGATTTTCTATTGTCTACCTAGTTTGGTTTGCATGTGCTAAGTTCTAGATTTTGAACTGTAGTATTCTAAAACAACTTTTTTTATCATTAGGATCTTTTATCTCTATGACAAAACCCTTGTTTGTTTCCCTCTCTTTTGAAGGTAGGCATGTAGAATCTATAATGACTACCCTTAGAAGAATAAGACCTATAAGTGCGTTAAGCTATGAAAACATTTGATATAACATTGATATATATTATCTCAAGATATAACAAAAGTTTTAGAGAAAGATTTTTAGATCCACAGGGGTATGCCTAGATAGATATAACAATGTAATAGCATGTGCATAAGAGTAAATTAGAATTCAAAATGTTAGTTGTTAGTTGTTAGTGGCATAGAGGGATGGATCATGATGCCCATCATGGCATATAAGAAGCAAGGTAAATGCATGATTGGAATCATGACATTGTATACAAAGATAAGTAATCAAGCAACAAGCATACAAAGCAAGAAGCAAGAAACATGAAAGGGTGGCCAAGGGGCCAAATAAACACACAAATCATGTTCAAATTTTGCATACAAACACAGTGGGAATAATCAAAGATTGGCACAAGGACCACAAGCACATGAAAGGCACATACAAAGGACATTGGCAAGTGTCCAAAGGCACACACATATAGACGGGAACAAAGGACATTGGAAAATGTCCAAAAATGCAAGAAAGAAGTAAATAGGAACTGGAAAATGCAAACACATCTAGCTAATCAAAGTGAAGAGTGGAAGCATGAAAAGTACTAGAAATATAAGCATGCATCTAACTATGGAAAGCAAGAAGAAAGAGTATACAAGATATGTAATACAAGACTAATGTAGATGCTATGAAATATAAAAGTGTGATATATGTTGATGGATGTCAATGCGATATCTATGTAAGCAACTAATGAATGTATTATAACAAGATGTCTAAAGTGTGTAGTGTAATAATGACATAACCTGGATGGTGTAGTCATGTAGAGTATGCCCCCCAATGGGTAGATGTATCGATATGTAGCTAGAATGTAGAAGTAAGATGCCCCCTTGATGGGTGGATTGAAGCAATTAAGGATCTAAATGCACTACACACACTCAAAGAAGATCAAGTGAAGCTTGGTAATATAGATAAATTGATGAACAATAGCATAATTTAAGTCTAGAATAATGGTTAGCAATGTAAAACATAGATGATGCATAAAATTGAAATGTTTTTGTATTTTTGAAATATTATATTATTTTTATATTTTGAAATATTTGAGCTGTGTAAAATCTAGCTGAGGAAACTATGTACAATCAATGATGGAAAGAAATGATATTAAGCGATGAGTCTCGGATGAGACTCCCTAACATGGTGTCCTATATCAAAGAGTGGAATCATGTGTGATTATGAAGCATGATGGAAATGTTGAGATGATGGCTCTGAAATATATGTATGCTATGAATGCTCTAAAATCTCTATAATGCAGGCTAATTATGGGGAGTGGTAACTCGTATGGTTTGGTAGAAGGGGATGAAATATGTCACTTGTGTGTATCACTTCCTTGGGAGTGGCTCAAGAATACAAAGGCTGGCCCTTTGTCTCCATAGTTATCATGCTAAGTGAAACTATGAATTGATGTTGCTAAAAATGTGTTTTGTATCAATATCTAAACCCTATAGGCCAAGTGAACAAGTGACCATATTGCTCATGCTATGTAGGACCATGCTCTATATCTGACGTTGTCTACAATACTAAAACTATAGCTATCCGTGAATATGTTGGAGGATACAACTGTGATGTATGTACAACTAAAGCTATGTGTTGTGAAAGATGATCATCTAATCTCAATCACAGTAGATTATGATGTGAAATGGGACCTAAAAAATATGCTTGAAGTGTATATCTCTCTAAAATTGTATTATGTTATTGTGTTTGTGATGGTGTTGGATAAATATATGGTACTACATTATGTATTCGATGGACTACATTTCTATATGTAGGTTTTTATTTATTTAATAGTCTCCAAACCTTCTGAGGATGTTGGATGAGAGATGTCCTATGAGATGCTATCCTAGAAACCACATTTTGCTCATGATGAGTAACCAATGGTTCCTATGAAGGAATGTCCTAGGTAAAATCAATCAGGTAGGAATGAGGTCTAGGGTTCCATAATGGAGGAGATCTTTGTGCTCTTGATGTGAATGCAATGATTCTATCATCAACACATTTATTAATGCAAGCATGGATTCCATAACAATCATTATCTATATGTCTACAGATGTAATGATAGTCTCAAAAGGGTCAATGTGATTGTCGATGTAATAGATGTGGATCTCACTCACGAATAGAAGGTAATGTGATTAACCTCCTATCTAATAGTGTTGATAATATAAATTATGGGTTATCCCACTTTGAATCAAACTGTAGTGGTGCCTTAGTGTTGTACTCTATAGTGCATACTATAGGTGGTGTGCTAGAAACTAGCTCTTTGTTCATAACTGGTTATTTTTCTTACTCAATCAATTCTATTTTCTTCTCCAAGGCTAAAACTTTAACATCCATAGAAGACTTATAAGCCTTATTTTCCAAGATGAGGAGATATTTTGGTGTCATAATTCACCAACTATATTCTTCAAAGAAATAATCACTTGGGATATTATGTTAGTATCTAAAAGTGGTTCATTTTGAATTTGATTATTTGTTTTAGCCATTGGAATATTATATTTAGTAATTGGTTTACAAAGAGAAGGTGTGCTCACCTGAACCTTTGGAGGAATGGTATCCTAGACCTTATTAGATGGATATGGGGTACCATCCTCTTTAGATGATGGGTGAGACATGGGTGCTACTGTAGTAAGGGGTGGTTTGGGATATTCATTGGTATCATTAGTTTTTAGTGAATCATTTGCTTGTATATAAGATTAAACATTATCATTGACATGTGCATTATTTAAAATAGAATAATTCATAAAATTAGGATCCATATTTATACATTCATTGTGTTTTAGAGAAGGAGTAAGAGAAGAGTTAGGAGCATGAGATGCATTTTCTTCTTCACTATATCCATACTAATCAGCATTATTCCATTCATCATCACATTCTAAATTTTGTGCATTTGAAATAGAAGAGGTAGAAGTATCAGTTTTTAAATCACTTTCATTCTTATATTCATTTGCATTTTGACTATAATACTCATTGTGACTTTCATCATCATTAGGAGAAAGGGTAAGAGAAGATGTTGATTCTTTGCTATGCATTGCATCATTATGTGTAATTGAAACATTTTGTACATCTAATCTATCCTTGCTTGGAGTACATATAATATTTTCATTTGAAACATGACAAGGAGTAGGAAGAAAATTATCATTTAAGAATTCCTTTTCCATTTATTGAGATATATAATTAAGAATATGAGATTTATCATTTGAATCATGCATTGTCAATTTGATTTTATTTTTCTTATATTGTTGTAATTTAAATAGGGAGGTAGCAAAAGAGAGAGATAAATTAGGTTCACATGGAAGCAAATTATCACCAATAAGAGGTTTACTTGGAAGTGCATTATTAATTTATTCCTTTGATGCATTGTGTATAGGATAATTAGGTGAAAAGTATTTTTCCCATTCATCAAAAGTATTTTCTTTAGAAGTAGGAATAAAAGAGATAGGTTTGAGAGGATAAGATGCATCTACATGTTCTTCACTATCGCTTTCATATTCATGAAAATATTCCTCATTACAACCATAGTCATCATCCTCATTATAAATAATATCATTTTTGACATTTTTAACTAATGTGCAATTTTGTAAGTTTGTCCATTCATTATCATAATTATGAGAAAAATTAAGAAATTGATCTATAGTATGAGAGGGTAAAAGTGCCTTAGCAGCTCTATTTTTTTTTCACCAAAAAGAGCATGTATAATTATTATTAAACAAATGAATGTAATAATAACTATGAAAATATAGATTTTGAAAATTTTATGGAATTTTTTAATGATGATTTATATAATTTTGCTTTGAAAATTTAGGAAAAATATGAAAATATTTCTAAAATTAGCATAATATTTTTCCTAGTGTTTTGAAAGTGGTTGTATGAAAAATGGACCTAGTATCTAAAAACTAGGGTTTTAGTGAAATGTATGCTAAATTTTCAATAAATTTGTAGATTTCTAATTTTTAACTACAAGAAAAATCAAGAAATTATGATAAAAAAAAATTAGAAATAATTTACCCTAGGGTTTCTAGGGTTTTTGTGCAAAAAGGACCTAGTATATTCAAACTAGGTTTTGAGTGAATCTATTGAAAAAATTTCAATTAATTTGTACTTTTTTATTTTAAAATTTATGGAAAATTAGGAAATATATGAAAAAAATAAAAAATATTTACCCTAGGGTTTTTAGGGTTTTTGGTCAAAATTCTAAGTATGTCAGGTTCACCAAATGTTTTATTAAATTTGAGAATATTAGAGTTATATTCCAAATTAATAAATAGGTCTGAGTATGTAAAATCAGTAAATGAATATACCTTAATTAACCTATTGATTTGTGAAATATATATGTAATTTGACATTTTATAAAAATAGTATTGAAAGGGAGAAAATGAAACTTATCTAATTTTGTGTTGATCCAACTAAGATAGGGCCTAGAAATATGTATGCAGGACTGGGACACTATCAAAAATAGGGATCTAGACTTTGTTATATGATTGGATAGGAGTGCTAGAATTAGGGCACCCTTGTTTTTGGTGCTAGTTTCCAAATTGGGGTGCTATTGTCCTAGATATAAAAAATTTATGGGTTTTGTTCACCTCCTTTGTATGAGCCTACCTATAAAATTCCATGCCTTAACTCTTGACAGAACTCCCTATATAATTGATTTAGTACTTCATACCCTTAGGGCCTCTTCATGCTTAAACTTTGATGCAACTTTGGGAAAGAGAGAGAAGGGTTTAGTGTGTGTAATATGCATTTTACATGCTTCACACCCCATGTGTGGGCACGCTTCCTACATAACAATACTATGAGGAGGGATCAAGCTAATGTAGTTCTCCCATTGAAGTGCTTGGTGCAATGATGTGTATGAAATGAAAATAGAATGAAAAACTAGGTGTAATTGATGTTGAGAGTATCTACTAAGAGGGGAGGGTGAATTAGTATACAATAATGTACATTCAATTCCAAAACCCATTCATTATTCATTAATCTAATATATCAACATGAATAAGAAATCTTAAACATCCAAAGCATGAATAAGATCATACATCATGTGAACACATTATTTATGTGGGAAACCCTATAAGGGGAGAAAGCCCACTCTCAATCTTGAAAACAAATGGACTAAATTCCTATAAGGATATAACAAACATGAGACTTTATACCAACACCAACTAGTCAAAGAGCATCCACCCCTCAATTTAGTCCAATTCCAACTAGACCTTTAGCTAGCTCTAACTAGCAAGGAGGATACAACCTCCTAAGTGATTAATCACCCACTCAATAACCTATAATCCTACATCCACCACTACTTGGATGTCTTCTACACGTGATGATGACCTTTTCTTGTTCTAATACCTACAAAATTGCTTCTCTTCACAAGGTAGACACACCTACCTCATTCACTTAACCAAGTCACCCATTAGACTATTAGGTCTAGTGACTTGTTAGCTCATGAAAATTATAAATAAAACATGACTAATTATATTCACCCTATAATTGTCCTCAATGATCCATATTTTCTCCTTGATTGAGCTCTTAAATTCACTTGAGTTTCACACACACTCTCTCTCCCCAAATAGGCCAAATAAACCTAGTATATATACTACTCTTTCATCTAACCCATCTTGGTCAGCCAAGATACTTCACATACTTGTCTTAAACTTATAAAATATACTCATGAATTTCATCAAGCCAACTCAAACACTCCATAGGACATCTATACTTCAAAACAAGCTCAATCCTCTTTTAGATCTCAATTAGGCATAATGCATTAGCCCTTCATTAGTACTCGTTACACCTTGAACTTATTGAACCATATTTATCCTTAAATAATATGTGAAACACATCAAAAATTCATCCAATATATCATTTCTCAGTCTTTCATGGGCCTATAATATCTATAACTCCAATTCATACCTTGAATCTAAGCCTTTTAGACTACTCGCTAATAGGCCTAAAACCCCAGAAAACATAGTCATATATAACTGAAGCATACAAAATATTTTCTCAAATAACCACATAAAAAAACACAAGGATAGGTACTACATGACTTAAACAACACCTCTAAATACATTTTTCATCTTCACATAGCTCACACAGGTCCAAACCAACTCTCACAAATTGTTTACTCAAATTGGTCAAGCACTACCAAATTACAGTCATATAGAGGCTCATCTTTTGTACTTGAAAGGATGATTTAAACACTTATAAATCACATTATTATATTATATAAATCTTATATATCAACTTTAAAAGGTTTTTTTTAGGTTCTATTATCTTTCATTGGTCTAACAGACCAATTCCTCAGGTCACTTTCTCACAGTCTTAACACAGAAAAGTTTACCATGATCAATGGTCATAAGGAAAACTTGTAGATACTATCAACCTCTCTTGACTGATAATAATGAAACTAGGATACTTATAATTTAACCCCATATTTTTTGGAGATCTCAAATCAACTTGAATCACTTCAAACTATCCTTACCAAAAAGGTTACTTTAGACTACTATTTTCTTCTTTAGGCTTCTAACGACTAGGCAACTTTGAACTTCTAAAAATTTGAAACAAAAGGATGAATAGCACTAAAAATTTACATCTCAAGAGACCAAAAATACATTACAATAAACCTATAATATTCCTCTAAAACTTCATATCATCATTATTACCTTTAACCACCATACTAGGTACTAACACGAGTCTAATACTAGGGTTTTAGCACTCAAAAACCTCCTTAGCTTCTTAGCAATCATTCATAAAGTTGTTCCCCTTAACCCATAAATAAATTCTTGGAAAACATTCTTATTAACCCTCTCCAATTTATCTAAAAGTCTCAGGTCCCCATGCAAACCCTACAAATGATAAAAAGCATGAGAAACTTCCTCTCAAGCTAACTAGACATCTTTCTAGCACCCCCTGAAGCCTTAGAAGCACTTTTATGACTTTTGCCTTCACTTATTAACTTGAAAATTGGAACACACATTTTTAAAACCTTTTTTCACCTTTTAAAACCATATAAATATCATAAACACTTTGAAAACATCACAACACCCCTCAACAGATGCCACTAGACCACCTTACAAGCTAGTCCAAGAACACATAGACCAATTTTTTACCTTTCCTCTTCATCTCTAGAACTGAGACATGGTCAACATCATTGAATAAATTTAATCATATATTATTATCATAAAATCAATTATACCTTATAATCTCATCGTGACTATTCATAAGGACTTTATTAGTCTATTTAGGCCAACTAGGCTAATGACCAAACTATCTTACAGACCTCTTGTAACCACTTAGAAGTCATTTTCCTAACCTTTCAACATCATATACATGTCCAAAATGTATATTCCAAGCACACTGAGCTCCACACCATGCTCTCAAATTACTCAAAACCCCATAGGTAACCACACATGGTCAAGCCCATAAGGCATAGTATGACTTGCACTCCACCTGAAGACCACCTAGAAGGAATCCAATTGCTATTTCAACCACATGGACATACCATATACTATATCTCCATGCTCCATGCCATCCACTCATTCTTCCATAGAACCATCTACTCCCATAAGCTTTTGCTAGCAACCAAGACTAAACTGAGTACTAAGATCATGCATATTAGACCAAGAGCACTCTCATGCCACTTTGTCATCACCAATGCCACTTGAAATCAATGACAATACATCATTTCCACCAATATAACAACACTTGAGATGACTAGGGACTAGTGTAAGGGTCTGAATAAGCTTGAAATGACCTTGGATGGCTGTATCCAGAGAATAGGGAATATTGCCTAAGTGTGCTTGTATTCTTTTTTCTCTCTTATAAATGAGTCCCAACCCTCTTGAATGGACTTTGAATGGCATTTTATATGGTTTCTAAGGATTGTGGGTTAAATGAATTCATGTTAGGATGATAAGGAATAAGATAATGATTCGAAATAATATGACCATTTGGGCTTGAAGAACACATGGATAATAGCACTAAAAAGTGGACACCTTGGGCCCCAATGCTATGGTCCCGTTTTGGGTGATATTATCTAGGGGGAAAGAGACCGAGGGGGATAGATCTAGGCCTAGGAGATAATCTTGGGTCTACAAGGGTTAAGTTTATAAGGTTGAGGATGATTGGGAAATAGTGAAAACATGCCTAAGTGGGTTGTGTAAGTGAGTAGGAGAGACATATGTTTTGGGTATCACAATTCATTCTCAAATTATACAAATTACATTTTAGTATGACTATAGGTAATGATAGAATGATGTCATTATGAAGAGAGGGGGTTGATTTTTCCAATGAGATCTATACCCCATTGTGAGAAAGGCCAAAATTATGTGAACATGCGAAGGCTACTACTAGGTGTATGATGTAAACTATCATGTTGTTGACACTTGACACACTTTTTCATGTAATCACAATAGTCTTGGTTGAGGGTGGGCTAGTAATATCCTATGTGGAGGATGAACTTTGACACAAAGAGGCCACTAAAGTGAACCCCATATATACCATCATATGTCTCTTTGATGGCATGCGAGGCTTTTAGACCATGGAGGCAATGAAAAAGGAGACCATCTAGGCCTAATTTATAGAGGATTCATTCCATAATGGTATAATGGAAGGTGCTCTAAATAAATGCTTGGTGAACATTATTGGAGAGGCTAGAGGGAATTATGCCAAGGTGAAGGTAGTTGAAGATTTGTTGGTACCAAAGGTCAGGCAGGATCTCCTCCACACTAGAGATGGTTAGAGTGTCTATCTTAGTGTAGGAGGGCTTGGTTAGGTGATGGTTAATGACTAAAAGTTTGAAGTATGAGGTTATTGATGAGATATGAGAGGCAAGTGAATCCATGGTATCAAAAAATTAGTTGGTAGATCATGGGGTGGTTTGAATATGGTAACATTTGAATGAGGCTAGGAGTTCTATAACCAGTTGTTTTTATAGCTGTAAAAACCTCATTATTACATTGGTAAATATTGGTGACTTGGTTGACCCCAAGTTGGGAGTCACCAAAGATATTGATTATTCTAACTCCTAAGGATAAATAAATTTGGAGACCTATTACTAGGGCTTCATATTCAACCATGTTGTTGGTGCATTCAAATTCAATTTTAAAGGATAAAAGAAGTGGTTCATCGATAAGGGGGATAAGGATGATACTAGCTCCCCCACCTGCTAACATTTGGAACCATAAAAAAACATGGTTACTTGATTGGTGAAACCTTCTTGAGATAATTTTTTGATGGAATCATCTAGAAATGCAAGGGGGGAGGTTGGTTGTCCTTTAGGGGTGTTTCAACCAATTGGTTAGAGATAACCTACCTCTTGATTAATTTTTATTAGAGAAACTCAAGATCAAATTTAGATAAAAAATTAGCCACTCAGTCATACGCTAGTTTTGGTATGGTTTAGAGTGCATGTATTTGAGGGGGTTAGTATTAGTGATGATAAAAGTCTTGTGGTTAAGGAGGTAGTGGTGAAGCTTGGTGGCCATGACGACTAGGTCTAGACATAGTTTTTTAGTTTGTGTGTACTGAGTCTTGTATTTGACCAATGTATGATGAATGTCATAGATGACTTGCTCTCTATGTTTTTAATCTTGATGGGCAAGCATTACCCCTAGGTAGTGGTCTATGGTAAAAATATAGAGGTAGAATGGTTGATCATCCTTAAGAGGTGTAAGGACAAGTAGGGATAGTAGGTACTCTTTGAGTATATCAAAGGCCTTTTAACAATCAACATTTCACTTGAAAGAGACATCCTTTTTCAAGTGGTGGTAGAAGTGATGACATTGATTGGAGAGGTGGGAGATTAAGTGATGAATGGATTGAAGTTTCCCTTGCAAGCTATGGAGTTGTTTAAGATTTGTCAAAGGTAGCATCTCAAGGATGGCTTTAATTTTAGTTGGATCAAATTTAATTCCTCAAAGGGAAATGATGAATCCAATAAGTTTGCCTAATAAAACCCTAAAAAATTATTTCTTAGGATTGAGGTGGATGAGATAATAGATAAGTCACTTAAAGATCATCTTAAGGATGGATAAATGATCTTTACGAAGCTTGGACTTCCTGAGAAGGTCATCCACATAGTATTTGACAATTGTATGGATAAGGTCATGAAAAATATGTCATGGCTTATTAGTAAGTTTCACTATCATTCTTAAGGCCAAAAGGCATGACCCTATAATGGATAGTACCCCATGGGGTGATGAAGGTGGTTTTATGATAATCTTCAAGGGCAATCAAGATCTAATTATAACCTAAAAATTCATCCATGAGTGACAACGTCTTAGGGGTTACTATAAGATCGATAAGTTGGTTAATGCTAGGTAGAGGAAATTCATCCTTTAGGTAGGTGAAGTTGAGTTCATGAAATTCCACATAGATACATAGTCCCCTTATGGATTTAGTGACATGTATGATGTATGAAACCCATTTGGGGATAGTTTATGGGTTGAATAAATTTAACAAAAAGGAGGTGTTAAAGCTCTTCTTTGATAAGGAGGGCTATGTGAGGATGCATTCAATGAAGATTATATCTAATAATTTTGGCATCATGATTGGTGATGATGTTGTGGGTGGTAATAACCAGGTTAATACTAAGCATATCGGCATAAGACCAAGTGAATGCAATGCTATGCTCATAGAGGAAGGTTGAGTAGTCCTATAGCTCCTCAGGGGTGAGAGTTTGGCCAAGTTTTATCATGTGGGGGTTATTTGGAGTGCCTATGTTAATTTTTATGGTAGATTCATTCAACATGGTTGAGGTTTATAGAGGTAAATATTTATGGATGTAGGAATCTGGTACACCAAGGTAGGTGAGAATAACATCATCATCTTGACACTAAATAGTGTTAATGGTAAGAGAGTCTTCTCCCATGAGTTTAGGATGGGTCAAAGGGATGGATATGGATGCTCCCTCCTGTTGATAAGTCAAGGGGCCAAGTGTAATCATGTTGATGAAAATAATTAGGTGGGATGATGTCCTCATCTTCACTCATAGGTGGAGGAGATGTTGGTGAGGAAGGGGGTTCTTCTTTGATAATGGTAGGGGTAGTTTATTTGGCCTTCTTCTTATTGGGTATAATAAAGATGAGGTCATGTTTTTCATGAGTCTTACAGGTCTCAATATAATTCAACATGTGTGTGCCATGCTCATACCATCTTAAACAAAATACCTTCTAGGCACACTTGTGAAGGTATAGTTTGGCAAAGTTGAGTTTGTCCAAGTAAGAGAAGTTAAAGGTAAATGGTTAAGGTGAAGGGTGGATGATGGAAACATTGAGTGGCTTGTCTATTCTCCCATGGATAAAATGAGTTTAATAGCTGGGATGCCCTAAAGGGACAACAACTCTAATGTTGGGGTCATAACCTAGGTGGTGGTTGAGTTTCCCATATTCTTGGGGGGTAATGAGGGCATCTAGGGTAAGGAGACAGTATTATCCAAGGGTAAGGCATTAGAAGGTAGACTTTAAGGGATCAATTCAAGGTATTTGGTTTACATAAATAGATGAATTTGTAGATGCTTATATAGGAAGGGAAATAATGGGATTGGATTCTGTGGGTAATGGCTTTTGTGGTGCTTTGGATGGAGGTAGGAGAACATCGTTAGGTTAGTAAGTCATGATGCATGCTGAAAAAGGGATAGAGTTAGCTTATATGGTAACCAAATAACCTTCATGTTCAAACTTGACACAATGATGGAGGGTAGAAGGTACATAAGCCATGACACATATCTAAGGTCTCCCTAGTAAAAAATTGTACTAAAATTCATCTTTGACCACATAGAAAAGTTCAAGGAGTGTGCAAGAACCTAGATGAATATGAAGGATAATGATGCCTAGGGTAGTGGTCATAGTGTCATTAAAGGATCTAAGGATGGCTCAAATTTTAGACATGACATTGTCTGGTATATTGAGTTGGTCATAGGCATGGGAAGAGATGATATTGATACTAGCTCCCCCATCAATCGTAACTTATTTGATGTGGGTTTGGTTGATATGGGTAGTGATAAAGAGAGTTGGGTCCAAGTCTTTAGGGTGGATGGAAGGTATCTTTGAGTCCTTAAAGGTGACAAGGGTGGAGAGTTGGAGAGTGTTGATGAAGGCCTCTATAGGTTAGGAGTCTCTTCGTTGGTCTCAATGGCTTGCATAGCCTCTATCATGGCTTAGTGATGGTGAGGTGAGGTGGAAATGAGCTCATAGAGGCTCATCTTAGCTAGAGTTTGGTGAAGCTACTTAAGAATGACCCTATTAGTGGATTCAAAAGGATTATCCTTAGAGGTGATTAATATGGTTACTTTGGGTAGAGCTAAGGATGTAGAGGGTTAAATCAAGTTTAGTTTAGGATGAGTAGGTGGGTATGTCCATGGAATGGATACCTTGGCTTTCCCTTTATCCCTTTATTGTGATTATGTGACTACATTGATGGTATGGATATAGGGAAATTATGTGATAGGTAGTTGGGTAGGTTCTCCATCTTTCTAGGGTGAGAGTGGAGGATGTGGTACATGTTGGTAGATGGCCAGTGGGTGCCTTGGTAGAGGAGTTAAGGGAAGCTCTTCTATTAAGAGATCATCCTCATTATAGAGTTGATGGATAATGGTTTGGAGAGATTTGTAGTTCTTGGTATAATGTCTAGGTATCCTATGATATGAATAGATTTTAATGATCATTATACCAAGCCAATTTAAAAACAAGAGGGATGAAGGGTTTGATAGGAGGTAAGATGATGTGTGAAGATTGTAACAACTTTTGAAAAATGGTTGAATAAGATTCAGTGAGAGGTGGGAAAGGCCTAGGGGTTGTAATTTTTGTTGGTAAGTGAGGTGTTTTCATGGGAGTGGGTTTGGTAATAGAAATATTGGGTGAGGTGACATTTCTAGGTAATGGTATGGGTTTGGGCATGTTAGTAGTTGGAGGGTTCATGTTTTATAGTTTGGCCATCTATAGTTTGAAAATAATTGGTTTATCAAATAGTAAATTGGCTGGTTTAACAAGTTGCAATGAATGACATATGTTAAAAGGGATTTTCCTTTTAGGTAGAGTTGATGGATGAGGACCTAAGATAGAGGGTAGGTTGGAATAAATAAAAACCTTAGGTATGTGCCTACTCGATGGTTTTGCTCTTTTGGTTGGTTGGGGTCGAGGTTTGGGTGAAAATTTAGATGGGATTTACTCCAAATTAAGAGATGGGCATACTAAAATCTTTATGGGAAAACTATCAAGGTTTGTAATAGGTTTGTGTGGTGGTTTACTTATTTAAGGCATGATTGCCTTGATTGGTGGGGAATGTGAGGGGTTGGTAGATATTTTGATTAGTTTGGGAGGTTGTGAAAAGATGGTAGATTGGTTAGTTAAAGGTGTGTTAGAAGGTTTAGGTTTATTGATGTAAGGAAGGCCTAACTATTTATAGAATTTAGCTTGATCCATATCTATTTTTAGGGCAAATTCCAATTTTTTCACTAATGTGGAAAAAGGTTTGTGTATTGGTTTTGCTTCATGGGTAGTGTTGTAAGAGATATAATTTTAGGTTGGGGATGCTAGTTGATAGGTTGGTCAAATTATATAGGTGAGGGAAGTAAGGTTGAGATAAATGGCTCATCCTTTGGAGGTATTAGTAGGAATTCTTCTCCTTTAGGAACAATATCCATAAGAATAGTGTTTTATTAGGTAGCTAGTAGAGGCAATAAATCAGGGATGTTTAATTTTTTAGATATGCCTATTGGGGTGGAATGTGATTATTCTAAAGCTATTATAAGTGTGGTTAAGGAAAAAGGAACCTCCTCAAGTTGAATCTTTGACAGAGGGGAAAATGACTCTTCCACTTTTATAAGTGAAGTGGGGGAAGAGTGGGTAGATGGGATGGTTGGGTCCTCATGTGTAGGTGTATCACATACCATGTTGATCATGTGGGCATCATAGGAGCATTTAGCCTATGTGTCCTCATATTTGATAGGGGCATAGTTGGGAAAGGTCTTTTTGAAGATGTCTAGGGCTTGATTTTGAGGGGTATTAGGGTTATCCAATGTGAGTTCCCCCTTGTCGAGGAGGCTTTGAACAACATTATTGAAAGTATTATATTGGTTGACATCATGCCCGATCATTCGATGAAAGGCACACAAGTCATTTTCATTATACCAAGTAAGCATTGGATGAGAAGAATCAAATTGTGGGGGAGGTTTGATGGGTGGAAGTTATACAAGATTAACTTTTAGTAACTTTTCCAACACCAAGGCATAAGATTCTCCAAGTGGAGTAAATTATTTTTGGGTGCTTTGGTTTGGGTTCTATGAGCTCTAGTTAGAGGGATTGTGAAAGTTTTGTTGATTGACAGTAGGTGGTGGGGAAGCCTTAAGGATGATTACATTCGTAGTTCCCTTATTCTTAGCCCTAGATTTAGCTTGATTACCTACTTTGGAGGAGGAGGATTCATTGGTCTTGAAGGTAGAGTTCTTGTTTTGTAACTTCAATTTACCATCATCTATAACTAAGTTCTTTAAATTTTATGCCATGGTAAAATCTTCATCAAAAGTTCTAAAGATTTGGACATGTAATGTAGAAGATATGTGCTTGGCACAAGCATAGGAAAAAAGTTTGATCAATTCAAGCTGAGGCAAGGAGAATGATAATTGGTTGATCAAGCCTCTCTAATGAGCCAAAAAATCAGCTATAGACTCATACTCAAATTGGTGAATGGAATAAAGATCAGTGATAGAGACTTTATTTGATATGTTGATTGAGAAGTGATCTAAGAAGGTCTGAGCTAATTGGTTAAAGGAGAAGATGGAATGTTTGGTAATGGCACTATACTAGTCTAGTACCGAGCTAGAAAGAGACATAGGAAATGTGCATATAAGAATGGCATCATCATAGGAAATCATGTAACAAGAATGCCTAAATGCTCTTAAGTGTTTTTGGGGGTCTTCTTTACTATTAAACTGGGTGAATTTTGGAAGCTTCCATTGGGTTGGATAAGGTCTGATAGGGACTAAAGGGTGAATGGGATCATTACAGTCTTGGTCATAAGATAAAATGTTATGGCCTCCCAAAAGGAATGACTCAAGAGTTTCCATTTTGTAAATGATTATTTTTATTAAGTCCATTTGAGGTGGTGCACCTGAGGGGTTATAAGGAATATATTATGGTTGGGGAATATATTGATAATTGATAGGAGTTTGGGATATGGCCCATACTGATAAGAAGTTATGGGAGGCTGGGTAGATGACATATGAGGATAGGTGGCTATCAATGGTTAGGTAGTAGGTATATACCCTTGTGGGTTAGGGGTATAACTAAGTTAGATGATGTAGGTAAATATTAGGATGTTAAGTTAGGTTGATATATGGTTAGATTGGTAATCAGGGGGTGTCCATGACCTTTGTGTTTATGGGTGGTGAGGTAGAATGGATAGGTACCCCTAAGATTGTTAAAGAGGTATTAACTGATGGGCTAGGTTTGACATGATGGGTTGACATTTGGGTTATCTCCAAGGTAGAGGAGTCATTAGTGGGGATAGACGGTGTAATGGTAATGGTTGGTTAGATAGGTTGGTTCTTAGCCATAGCATCAAAGGGATTGTTAGATAAAGATGTTTGAATGGTCAAAGGTTGGGTGGTGATTTCAGCAATAGGGATACCCTCCATAGGGGGGGATGGCATGTCATAAGGAGGATCTTGAGGTGGAGTTGAAATCAGGATATGGTGAGAAGAGGCTTTAAGTTAGTGTTAAAGGGCCACTGGATTGTTGTCTAAAAAAGTGGTAAAATCCATGTCTCCTTAGGGAAATACCTAAGGGAAAGTAAGGCTTCCTAATGGATGAGGTGAATCTTCTACCCCCAAGACATACTCCATAGAATAGGAGATATATGAGGTTGATTTAGGTGATGGGTTTTGTTCTGCCAGGTCTCTTCACTATTAATGAGTGAGAAACATACAAAAAGTGGGAGAGAATACAAAAGAATAGACTCACCACTCAAAAAAAAAAAAGACAAATAAAATTTTCAAGGCAAGTAAATAACACACTAGAAAGTATGTTTAAGCTTGGAGTTAGTTTTAAGATCACTTTTGGCTTATGCCTTAGTTTATGAGAATGTGTGATAGAAGTTGGCTTGTAGATCAAGTACTATATAAGTAGTCTATGGATAGTTTTAGGTTAGTTTTGGTGCTCAAAACAATCTGTATTAGAATCAATACATAGCTTAGTATTGGGGCCTACCCCTTCACTTCATAGTCCCACAATGATAATGGTGTCTAGTGCTTAGCCAATATATATATTGATATGTAGAGTTTATACTCAACCAGGGAGCTGAGTTGGTTCTCCTCTTGGTAATAACCTCCAAGTAGGATTGTCAAGAATGGTAAGGTAACTGCTAGGTAATGAAATCCTAGTAGGACCTTGTCTCAAGTGAGTTATGATGTTTGATTGATTATATGGTTTAGTTGTGTAACATAAGTGTGATATAATTAATCTTGATGTTATTAATTAAGCTAAGTAAGATAGAAAAAGTAGGGAATAAATGGGTGCAGTATGTTTTAAACTCAAATGAAATTTAGATTTCAATTATGAGCATAGATAGAGAAAGAAGCATAGAGATGCAGATAAAAAGAAAACCTAAGTAGAGATGTGGTTCCCACCAACCATGCCAAAATATTTCACTCAAATTTTGCTCTTATATAGAAGAAGGTAGTAAAATCAGGAATACGGGTTATGGTAGAAATACCTAATAAAAGTGTGCATATTGGATCAGAAGATTATAGAGAGATCCTATTTGGCTAGGGAGGATGGCCTGCATGTAAGAAAACATAGAAGCAAATTTGTGGGTTAGACAAGTAGCTAGGTGGATTGCCTAGTGCTAGCTAGATCCTAAAAGTGAGAGCTTATTTAGGGGTTATCAATCCATCATTTTAAAATAATTAAGTTAATAAAATAGAAAGGAAGTACTTGCATCAATGATCAAAAGATACTGAAATTGATAACAAGAATTAATAAAAAGAATTGCTTGATAAAGAGATGTGCTAGAATGAGCAAATTAGTGATAAACTAATTAGTGTTAGTGATAATGGATCAAGGTATGGCTCAAAAAATCTTACATGGGCTTGTGAGTGGTTAAAAACATAGAAAAGTGAATTGGGTTAGGCAAAGGAAATGAAATAAGCTTGCTAGCTTTTCCTGCCATAGGTGATTGTCGATGGTTGGGTTGACCATCAGTGGTTAGGCCTAGCCATCAGTGGTTGTGTTTACCATCGATGATTAAATATCCCAAAACTAGGTTATGGGATTCACAGATAAATTTTTGGAGCTGGGTAAAGGCTAAATTAGTTATGAAATGGAAATAAAGCACATGAATAGTAACAAACAAGGGCTTGTCTTACTAGAAGTGGGTTGGATGAGTAGTTAGCATTATTGATCTGTAGGTGAGATCTATCTTAATTTTAGTAGAGTAATAGTTCCTGAAACCTTGGTTGAGAGGAGATGGTAAGTTGGCTCTTAACAAAATGGCTTAATAACATAGATGATGTTGGTTGACCTAAAAAACAAAACTTTGAGTACCTAAGCTCCTAATAATAATTGTGGATGCATTTTCTCTTATAACTCTCTCTCCTTTTTATAGGCAAGTGTCATGTCCCCTTTTTAGAGGACATTGACAGACTTCATGATTAGCCTATTATGCGACCTTCATAAGCTAATAGGATGGATAGAGGGTCATAATGGAGATTGGCTTAACTTCAATTTGCAAAATGGTTTTAGTGGGCATTCATTCGGGGTCTTTCAGACATGTTTGCTTGATGCTCCTATTATTTAGGGATATTTGACATGCAGTGGAGCACCCTTATTTTGGTATGGTCATGTGCAGAATCACTCCCTGATTCACCAGCTTTGATCGGTTCGAGGATCTGACGTATATTAAGGGAGATATTAATATTTGATTGATTTAATCAAATATTAATTATTTGGTCTAATTTTAAATTAGAAACCCTAATGCTAATTTAAGAAACCCTAATTAGGGCAAGCATATCTTTTGAGGGTATAAGGGATTCACATGGAGGCCATTATTGATTATGTATGAATTGATTATTGAATTGAAGACAGATTTTGCTAAGGGTTTTCCCTGAGAAGACTGAGCCAAGGCTCCAGGATTCCATTTGCAGTGGAGAACGTCAACTCTTCATTGTGTGTGATTCAGAGGCTGTGAAATATCAGCTGATCTATTGCCAAATTGAGAGATAGCTTCATCCAAAAGTATTCACAGAGGTTTCAGGTTTGAGAGATAGCTTCACCCAAAAGTTATCATAGTATTACAGGTATTTGAGAGATAACTTCACACAGAAGTTTATCACAGAGCTTTCCATGTATTTCTTGATTTAGTTTATGTTTTTTTTCAATAAATTATACAGAGAGAGATTTGTTGTATTAGATACCATAGATTTCCAAATCAGGGATCAAATAGATAGGTTGTGTTAAATTGGCAACCGTATAAAGTCCGTACAGGTCTGTACAGATCCACGCAGATACTGACATCGGCAGACAGAGATCCCCAGTGACCGACATCGGCCATCTGAGGACCGACGTCGGCAGATAAGGACCTGTAGAGACTGACGTTGGCAGTATATTGACTGATGCCAATGACTGTGTGTTTGACACAGCAGGCTGAGACTTCCAGATTCATATTTATTTCTAGATTTGCACAAGATCAGGGTTTTAAAATAGTATTGTAATATTCTTTGAGGTGCATGACAGAGATCTATTTTAATAGTCTGAGCAAATAAATAAGAAATTATATTGTGGTAATTTGTTTATTTGAATTGATATTCTACAAGTTTGGATCCAGATCAGAGCTTTTATTGTAGAAAAAGATCCCCTAAGTAAGGGACATCACAGTGGTATTAGAGATTTTGTGCAGAAAAGGAGCCCCTAAGTAAGGGACATCACAGTGGTATCAGAGCCAAATTCTTGCCATCCTGTTGGGCACATCAGAGCTATGTCTTACCATCCTGTTGGGTAGTTTGGGTAGATTGAATCAGTGAAGTATCCATGATGTCTTCAAGTACTTAGAGACAATGGGACTATGAGATGAAGAAGTTGAAACTAAGTTTGAAGAGGTTAAATGAATCTCTTTCATATCCTACATCTAAAAACAAACCCACACGGTATATGACAGCAAAGGATGAGTGGGATTTATTAAATCCATAAGCTCAGGGGAGGTTGTCTTTTGATCGCTTTGTTAAGCTGAGGAGAGAGCACTACAGATCACTTAGATGAGAGAGCAGCATGTCCCATAATTATTATGATTATTATGAGATAGGAGATAGTGAAGATGAGGATGAGTTAGATGCTTTCACTCAGAGTGTAGAGGTGTGCTCAGATGTTAGTGCACTGAGGGTTGATAATCTCTCAGCTATGGCAGAGATCGAAGAAGAGTCCCAGGATCTGATTATTACAGATGACACCCAGAAGAATGCAGTGGACAGTTTTGAGGACTTAGTTTAACCGGTTGTTTCTTTTCGTATGGAAGAGTTAGACAGTGATGTTACAGTTGTTGATACTCTGTATATTGATATGAGCTTTGGAGTTGATTTACAGAGTATGGATGATCATTTGTATATTGAGGTGGTTGGTGGTGAGTACATTCCTGCAGTTGTTGCTGAGGAGCATGTTGTTGATGCTGATACACATGTTCAGGATTTGGGAGTACCTGATTTTGATGAGTTTGAGATACCAGTGGAGTCGAGTCTCTAGATTGATTATTCTCACATGGATGACAGTGTGGTACAGTTGGTTGTGCCACCTTTACAGAGTGATCAGTTGGGGTGTGTGGGGGAGTATGTTAATGCTTCCACATATAATTTTTACTGCACTGAACCATTCATGGAGTATTTGCTGGTTAGTGCAGGTGTTCGTCTGGACTCACATAAGATGACAGAAGGTGTTCTCATCTGAGGTACTAGTGTTATTAGCAGATTGGGTGAGGAGATTTTAGTGAACCTTTCTACTATGTTACCTTACAGGGATGTTGAGGTGGGGTTTGTTGAGCCAAGATTGGAGCCATCGATTGAGTCCCAGTTTGGCAATAGTGAGCCAATAGTAGAGTTTGGGGGTTCTTACCAGCATCATACGATGAGGTATGCTCATTATTTTTCTTTGCATCCAGAGTTTAGTTTTGGTGTCAGTGACTTGGGTACTAATGATTGTCATATCCACAGTCTAGTTGGGCATGAGTATCAGTTAGACAAGGACTTGAATTTTGACAAAGTTGATGTTTTAGTTGGCTTGAGTTCCATAGAGTGGTTTCTTCTACTGGAATCTACAGTTGGTCTTCAGATGGTTGTTTGGGTGTTGAGTGTAGTTTTTTAGTTACTGATTTTGATACTATTGATGTTGTTGATGTTGATGATTTCTTCATAGGGGTTGATTGGTGACATGATGGATGTTACACAACTTTTTCCTTGGGATCCAGGTGGATCGAGTGGTTCATTATTCTAAGATTGCTTGGGGACAAGCAATTTTTGGAGGGGCGGATTGTCATGTCCCCTTTTTAGAGGACATTGACAGACTTCATGATTAGCCTATTATGCGACCTTCATAGGCTAATAGGATGGATAGAGGGTCATAATGGAGATTGGCTTAACTTCAATTTGTAGAATGGTTTCAGTGGGCATTCATTCAGGGTCTTTCAGACATGTTTGCTTGATGCTCCTATTATTTAGGGATATTTGACATGTAACAGAGCACCCTTATTTTGGTATGGTCATGTGCAGAATCACTCCTTGATTCACCAGCTTTGATCGGTTCGAGGATCTGACGTATATTAAGGGAGATACTAATATTTGATTGATTTAATCAAATATTAATTATTTGGTCTAATTTTAAATTAGAAACCCTAATGCTAATTTAAGAAACCCTAATTAGGGCAAGCATATCTTTTGAGGGTATAAGGGTTTCACATGGAGGCCATTATTGATTATGTATGAATTGATTATTGAATTGAAGACAGATTTTTCTAAGGGTTTTCCCTAAGAAGACTGAGCCAAGGCTCTAGGATTCCATTTGCAGTGGAGAACGTCAACTCTTCATTGTGTGCGATTCAGAGGCTGTGAAATATCAGCTGATCTATTGCCAAATTGAGAGATAGCTTCATCCAAAAGTTATCACAGAGGTTTCAGGTTTGAGAGATAGCTTCACCCAGAAGTTATCATAGTATTATAGGTATTTAAGAGATAACTTCACACAGAAGTTTATCACAGAGCTTTCCAAGTATTTCTTGATTTAGTTTATGTTTTGTTTCAATAAATTATATAGAGAGAGATCTGTTGTATTAGATACCATAGATTTCTAGATCAGGGATCAAACAGATAGGCTGTGCTAAATTGGTGGTTGTACGAAGTCCATACAGATCCATGAAAATATCGACATCGGTAGACAGAGATCCCCAGTGACCGACATCGGCCGTCTAAGGACCGACATCGGCAGATAAGGACCTACAGAGACCAACGTCAGCAGTATATCGACCGACGCCAGTGACTGTGTGTTCAACATAGTAGGCCGAGACTTCCAGATTCATATTTGTTTCTAGATTTGCACAAGATTAGGGTTTTAAAATAGTATTGTAATATTATTTGAGGTGCATGACAGAGATCTATTGTAATAGTCTGAGCAAATAAATAAGAAATTATATTGTGGTAATTTGTTTATTTGAATTGATATTTTGCAAGTTTGGATCCAGATCAGAGCTTTTATTGTAGAAAAAGAGCCCCTAAGTAAGGGACATCATAGCAAGGGCTAATAGGTTTAAGAGGGAGTGTAACTGGGGCTTCTAAATATAATTCATCCATGTAATGCCTCACAAGGAAATTTGGATGACTTATATTTAGAAAAGGTAGATGGTAGTTTGCATGTTGTTTGCATGTAGAAGGCTAGGCGGTGGAGCCTAACCTTTGACAGTTGGGTTGACCATTGATGGTTGAGGGTAGACATCAAAATATCCATGTTTAAGCCTAGTCAAGTTAATTGATGAAAGACCTAGGTAAGGAAAAAGGGTCTGAGGGGTCTGCTAGGGGTCATGACACTTGAAAATACATGTGAAGAATTCCAATGTCTATAGATACAAAACTTACAATGTGAGCTTTAGTACACTTATGACTGGGAGGTAAGGACTAGGGAAATACTCTACTAGAATGATAAAAAAATAACCTATTAAAAATGCCTAGTTGAGATTTGGCTATTTTTAACCTAGATGGAATGACCCCTATGATAAAAAATTACTTGATGCATCACTTCAAATTAAAATCTAAATTACCTATGTTGTGCCTAATAAGAGAACATGAGGTCAAAATTACATAAAACATAGGTTATGATCAAGAGCTACTCATTAATGTGACAACATATGGATGGTCAATGTGTGATATCCTCATCTACATAGATGTTGAGGTTAACATTCTTATGCAAGAAGCATGATACAATATTGGTATCCCTACATTGAGACCTTCAACTCTTTTTTATTTATGGAAAAAAATTCCACACACATAACCTTTAGCTTCCTTGAAGAATTTTTGTGTTAATGATGCAATGTCATCATGCTTTAGCCAGTCCACCACAAGTACCAGTTAAGAATCTCAATAACTATCAGTGGGAAATCTTATAGTAAGTAATCAACATGATAACTACAAGCAGAACACCTATAAGTCCACCCATAATCCACTAACATATTCATTACTTGAGATTTTGAGAATCCTCAGAGCTTCAATTGCTACCTGATATAATATGGAATGACTATAGTATATTGAACTTCAAATTGAAAAATAGGGGAAGCATTAGAATTTGGAACCAAATGTACCTCTTTCTATTATTTAGAGCTACTTAACTCAGCCATTCTAATTACAGCAGCGATCCCACAAACCAAACTGCACTTCACCGTAGACTTTTATTGGCTTATGTTTACCTACATTCCATCTCGGGTTGCCAAAAAGGGTGAACAGACCTGATGATACAGGATCACATTGGAACTTCTTGAAATTTCCTAAACGACCAATTGTAGGACATGATTCGATTACGTCTAGATAAAGAGTACCCTGGACCATGACTTTAGGCTTCTTTCCCAATTTAATTTCCAACTTTAAAGAGAATTCATTGAAGATGTGGATGAATTCCCCTCTAATAATTTTCCACTTTCTTTCAGGATCAGTTACACCTTTTAGCTTACTAAGAAACTGATTTGTTGCATCAACGCAAGTAACTGGCAAATGAAGATCACTTTCAAATGTGGCCAGAATGCGCTCTCTTTCCTTGTACCTCAGAAGCCCATTATCATCAAAAATACAGTGAAGTCTATCTCTTATTTAACACGCTCTTCATCCCAAGATTCTGGCAATAAATCAAGAATTACAGTCTTCACCTGTAACATGGTCTCCTCATCAGCCTTGATGGAAGTCTCTGCAAATGCAACTTTTGCACTCCTTTCACACCAAATACAACATCTCATTGTTGAAGATGCCTGCAACATGGTCTCCTCATCGGCCCTAATGGAAGTCTCTACAAATGCAACTTTTGCACTCCTTTCACACCAAATACAGCATCTTGTTGTTGAAGACCCCTGTAAAATGGTCTCCTCATCGGCCCTGATGGAAGTCTCTATAAATGCAACTTTTGCACTCCTTTCACACCAAATACAACATCTCATTGTTGAAGATACCTGAAAGCATTTACAGCATCTTGATGAGTAAACTCCACATTTCTTCTCTTTCACCTCTGCCTCCTTCTGTTCAGTTAAAGCCTCTTTGCTTGTTCGACAATTGCATACCATATAAATGCAAATACATTCATTACCATCTTGGTCACCTTCATATTTCACTATTACAGGATCGAAAGTCGACTCCATGACAGGCTTGGCATCCACATTTTTCTCTTCTATAGTAGTCATCTTGGGTTCTTTCTTTGCCTCCAACTTCACATCGATGACTGTCTCATCAATCTTCACCATCTACTTTGTCTATTACTCCACCATGATCTATTACTCTTGATCTCAGCTCTCTCAAGACTTGGCATCCTTAATATTCCGCAACCCAAAACTTAGTTTTTTTTTCTATCACCACAGTCAAACAAGATGATACAGGTTGAATGGCCTTCGTGACTCCTCTTCTCCCTCCTGGAGATCCTCCTCTGAATCAGCTCCTTTTCCCAAGGAGATCCTCCCCTATTTTTCCTCTTTCACTCCCATCTTTTATGAAATCCAATGTAATACATATATTACTCTTCCTTTTTGGAGTCTCTTCTCTCCTACACCCAACTTGGGCTTTGAAAACAGTAAGGATAATTTTTCTAAACAATTATCTAAGTTGAGAGATAATCTCAACTAATATCTTATGGTTGAAATTGTTCAACCATCTCCTCTACTTCTACTCAACAAACTCCCAACGTGGAGATTCCCACTTTCACCCCTTTTATTTTTTTTTAATATTTACATTTACAATTACTCCTCCTCTAAGACATCATTTTGGAGGCAAAATATAATAATTTGAAATTTGAATTTAAACATGACTATGTCTTCAGGTAGCCATTGCAGATGCTCCTACATCATACTCTCCATCTAGAAACAATTTGAACCTTAGTTCAAATGAGATAGCTCCTCAATGCATTAGTCTTCATTCTATCCCTGGATCCCAAGGTCTTGTTTCCAATACCAATGCTTGTCTTTGGTAGTCTTTATTCTTCATTTTGTTATTCTTCCTCTTTTGGTATGTTCTTCTCCTCATCTCTTTCTCAGTTGTCATCTCTTGCTTCCATGCTTCTTCATTTTCATATGTGTCTCCAAAGTTTTCATCTTCCATACCTGCATTCAAAATATCAAAAGCAACCTTAGTAGAAAAACATTGAGGCCATGAAGCCTCTTGGCTGCCTCCACTTTTCTGCTCTTTGGCCAAAACTGCCTTTTCCTCTTTACTTTGCTCTTGTCTTGTCTCACTCTTCCCAATGGTGTCTTCACCATGGCTTATACCTTCATTCATATCTCTTGAATGACCAAACAGCTCCTCCAACATTCTCAACTCCTCCTTTAGTAAGCTCTCATCTATTTCTCCTTTCTCTTCATCAAACTTGGGCTTATCATTCACAAGTATTACTTGCCCTTTACCTCTTATCTCATCTTTTCTTAGCTTTTCATCACATAAACCAATTTCTTCAATATATTCATCAAATACAATTTAAGTATCCATACCTTGTGTCTCCTTACTCTCTTTAACTTCTCTTTGAAGCCATCTTGTTTGACATTGCTTTGCTGCATACTCTCCCCTTTCCTCATCCTTCATCCATTTAGAACTCTCTCCTTGCTGCATATTAGTCTTCATAGACAATTTCCATACCTCATTTTCCATAAAAATATCATTAAATGATTCAAAAACATCATTATCCCATTCATTGCAAGCAATTGACTTACCTTTCCATGTACTTGTGTCATCCTTCACCTTCCTCCATTGAGTTCTTGGTGTTGTTACCTCAACACTCACATCTTCACTTTTTGTCTTCTTAGGCACCCATACTTTTTTCTCCTTCTTATCATTTGTCTTCTCAAACCATGTAGGCATCCTGTAACCACGCTTTTGTACCAACACTTCTGCTTGCTTGGGAGTTTGCTTCTTCCACCATTTAGGCATCACATATCCATGGTTAATTGGAAACTTTACCTTTCTCTTTGCTTCTTTAACATGTATATCAACAATTTCATGCTTATAAAAATGAGAAAAATCAATTTTTGAATTCACTTTTATCTCCTTAATGGGCTGCTCCATTAGTTCTTTGACTTGCATAGCTTCATGATTATCTGTCCTTTCTTCTTCCTTTGTGCTTGGTTGTTCTCTTACCTCTTCTTGGATTTCAATGGCATCATGGAAGTCATTTTCATCTTCCATCTCTTCTCTTGCTTGTAAGGTTTCCTCATCACCTTCCTCATGCATTAACCAATGCATCTCTTCTTCTTTATCAACAACAACAAACTTTTTTCTATTTATTGCACATTCACTTGTGCTCTTGGTGTCTTCTCTTGTACCAATCTCTTCACTCTTCAAGGCCCTTCTCTTGAACTTCATAAGGCTGCTCATACCTGCAATTACCCATGTAAAAACATCATTAAATATAAAAATAAGAGACCACAAGGTCCCTATGAGTGCTCTCTTCATCCACACTCTCATCTTTTCAAGTGCTCTTCCTGGAACTTCATCTTTTCTTTCTTCTCTTCTCTTGTTCTCCACAATGAGAACCTTCTTCACAACTTCTCCTTCTTGCTGCTCACTTGGCAACCTTCTTATCTTCTTCAAGCCTCTATGGGCTTCTCTCTTCATGGCAATCTCATTTTGCCTTCTTCTCCTCTTTATTAGGAGATCTATTGGCCACTTCATCCTCTTCCTTATTGGCCATACCCATTCTTTCTCATTTGATTGCATTCCAGACTCAAACATGCTTTTAATTTTAGCTAAATCTTTCTTTAAACTAGCAATCTCTTTATCAATTTCAATACTAGTCATACCTTTGTTGCTTTCTTTCTTCTTGGTGCCCTCATGTACCTTGCTGCTCTGTAGTGCTTTCAACAATACTTCCATCTCTGAGATCTTCAACCAAGTCTTTTACACCTTGGTCTCTTGATCCCTTGTCTCACCCAAGCCTTTTCTCCTTGACTAGTCTTTTGACAATCTCTTTGATCTCACCTAGGCCTTTTGCATCCTAGTCTTTTGATTCCCTTCTCAATCCTGCAACAACTCTTATACAACATTTCATCAAATACAAATCATAAATCCAAGCTTACCTTGCTTTGGATCTTCCTCTTGAGCATTCACTTGCTCTTATTCTAGAGCTTCTCTAAGCTTCAGACTCCATCCTTTATCTCACCTAAGTCTATTTCACCTTAGTCTTTTGGCAAACTATCCAAGCTTCTTCTTGGATCTTCACTAAGCCTTACTTGGCTTGACTACCTTCCTCTTCACCTGTTTACTTCTCAAAAACAAATTTTCAAACCATAGACTTTAAACTGAATATTAAATCTTACTCATAACTTTTCTTCAGTAGATCCCAAGAGCTTCAAGCTCTGATACCAAAATGATGCAATGTCATCATGCTTTAGCCAGTCCACCACAAATACCAGTTAAGAATCTCAATAACTATCAGTGGGAAATCTTATAGTAAGCAATCAACATGATATATTCATTACTTGAGATTTTGAGAATCCTCGGAGCTTCAATTGCTACCTGATATAATATGGAACAACTACAGTATATTGAACTTCAAATTGCAAAATAAGGGAAGCATCAAAATTTGGAAACAAATGTACCTCTTTCTATTATTTAGAGCTACTTAACTCAGCCATTTTGATTATAGCAGTGATCCCACAAACCAAACTGCACTTCACCGTAGACTTTTATTGGCTTCTGTTTGCCTGCGTTCTATCTCAGGTTGCCAAAAAGGGTGAATAGACCTGATGATACAGGATCACATTGGAACTTCTTGAAATTTCCTAAACGACCAATTGTAGGACATGATTCAATTACGTCTGGATAAAGAGTACCCTAGACCACGACTTTAGGCTTCTTTCCCAATTTAATTTTCAGCTTTAAAGAGAATTCATCGAAGATGTGGATGAATTCCCCTCCAATAATTTTTTGCTTTCTTTCAGGATCAGTTACACCTTTTAGCTTACTAAGAAACTGATTTGTTGCATCAATGCAAGTAACTGGCAAATGAAGATCACTTTCAAATGTGGCCAAAATGCGCTCTCTTTCCTTGTACCTCAGAAGCCCATTATCAACAAAAATACAGTGAAGCTTGTCTCCTATTTAACACGCTCTTCATCCCAAGATTCTGGCAATAAATCAAGAATTACAGTCTTCACCTGTAACATGGTCTCCTCATCGGCCCTGATGTAAGTCTCTACAAATGCAACTTTTGCACTCCTTTCACACCAAATACAGCATCTCGTTGTTGAAGACACTTGTAACATGGTCTCCTCATTGGCCCAAATGGAAGTCTCTGCAAATGCAACTTTTGCATTCCTTTCACACTAAATACAGCATCTCATTGTTGAAGATGCCTGTAACATGGTCTCCTCATCGACCCTGATGGAAGTCTCTACAAATGCAACTTTTGCACTCCTTTCACACCAAATACAGCATCTTGATGAGTAAACTCCACATTTCTTCTCTTTCACCTCTGCCTCTTTCCATTCAGTTAAAGCCTCTTTGCTTGTTCGACAGTTTCATACCATATAAATGCAAATACGTTCATTACCATCTTAGTCACCTTCATATTTCACTATTACAAGATCGATAGTCAACTCCACGGTAGGCTTGGCATCCACATTTTGCTCTTCTATAGTAGTCATCTTGGGTTCTTTCTTCACCTCCAACTTCACATCGACAGCTGTCTTGTAAATCTTCACTGGCTGCTTTGTCCATTACTCCACCATGATTTATTACTCTTAATCTCGGCTCTCTCAAGACTCGGCGTCCTTAATATTCCGCAACCCAAAAATTAGTTTTTTTTTTCTGTCACCACAGTCAAACAAGATGATACAGGCTGAATGGCCTTCGTGACTCCTCTTCTCCCTCCTGGAGATCCTCCTCTGAATCGGCTCCTTTTCCCAAGGAGATTCTCCCTTGTTTTTCCTCTTTCACTCCCATCTTTTATGAAATCCAATGTAATACTTATATTACTCTTCCTTTTTGGAGTCTCTTCTCTCCTACACCCAACTTGGGCTTTGAAAATAGTAAGGATAATTTTTCTAAACAATTATCTAAGTTGAGAGATAATCTCAACTAATATCTTATGGTTGAAATCATTCAACCATCTCCTCTACTTCTACTCAACAAACTCCCAACGTGGAGATTCCCACTTTCACCCCTTTTATTTTTTTTTAATATTTACATTTACAATTACTCCTCCTCTAAGACATCATTTTGGAGGCAAAATATAATAATTTGAAATTCGAATTTAAACATGACTATGTCTTCAGGTAGCCATTACAGATGCTCCTGCATCAGTTAATGCCATGGTCATGAATTTTAATATATATTTAAAATTTATTGAGTTGGATGAAGTTGAAAACTACCCAAAATTACTTGTAATACCATGATTCTATGTCAATAATGTTAACATGCACTTCAAGAAACACTACATAAGCTTCAAAAATGGGGAACAATGAATTGTCATTCCCATTGATAGCAATCATGGGGATACATATGTTGAAAGTGTATACTTTGATGAAGAAGTTAACCACATATATAAAATTATTGTGTAGGGTGATAAGCATATATTATAGTGAGGTAATTTTGGGTTTGGAATATGAAAATTATATTTCCTTTACTAAAATTTTTACTTGTAACCAATGGGTAAAAGAGTCATAGGAAGTGACTAGGCATAATTATAAAGGTATGAATTTAAAATTTAGACCACTGACACCGAAATAAAACCTAAGGAGTTTTAGACAACTCAAACCTAAATATTTTTTGAGGCAAATATGTACCATCTCAAGACCACAAGATGTGGGTTCCTCATGCAACACAAAAAAAAAAGATATTATTTTATCTTGGTAAAGGTAGGTTTATTTCCTAATTGCATTATTAAAGATCAAGAAATGCAAAAAAAATCATTAGTGACCTCAAAACATATGTTCTAGGAGAGAATTAATGTTGGATTACATAAGTGTAAACCCTAAAGAGCATAACTACACATTGGTGGGAAACACATAATCCCAATATCCTAACTTGGGTTTAGGTAAAAGAAGTTGTGTACCTAGTTTGAGTGTAATAACTTAAAGTGTGGCATGCATATTTATATAAGAAACTTAGATCCAACAAAAAATTTATGTGGATGTGAAGAGTTCTAGACAAGAAGTATGCATCACCTCCTAATCAGGTTGAGGGTTCATGCATTATATGGGATGATAAATAAGGGATCACACATAGCACATGATTAGTGAAACATGTAGGGAAATAAAAAAATTGAAAAAATGAAGGTTAATTTCACCCTACATTCTCCTTTTCATCATCTAAACCTAAACTTATAAATCCATTACAATGGATGTGTTATGCGATTATGGAATATGATGCCATAATAGAAAAGTGTGTATACAATATTCATAGTGAGAAAGGACTCAAACTACTAAAAATGTTTGAGGAATTAATCATTAACAATGACTCCAGTGAGGAAGATGAATAAGCATGGTTGAATCTAAATTTTTAATACAAGTGTAACAAAGAGAAGGTGGTACACAAGGTTGATGACATGCCACCTGAAGATGTCATAAAACATTTGAAGGTTGAAACATCCTATGTGGAAAGTAAATTTTTAGATGCCCAAAGAGGTAATAATAAACACTATTTTGAATATCTCAAGACTCTACAAATTAACATTGGTTTGGAGGAGGAACCTAAGATTTCCATAATTGGTGATTATTAGATGGATAAAGAATTGGATTAAATCATCGAGATCCTTTACGAATACCATGATATTTTCCCACATAACTAATAATAAAAATGAAATGTATTCACCCTTATTTGGGGAAAATGAAGATCAAGTTAGTAAATATTACTAGACCATTGAAGAAGTGATCATACATGATGAACCCAAATTGAGTACAAATGTGATGGCAAAAAAAATAACATGATGGATAATAAATTAATTATCTACTGGAAGTGTCTAAATGGGTAAGTCCCATGGTCATCAACATAAAAATAAATATGAGCATATTTGAATATGCATCCATTTTTTAATTCTTAATGGATAATGTGTTACCGACACATTTCCTACTCTATTAATTGAGGAATTTTCATAAGGGATAGTAGGATGAGAAATATATAACTTAATTTATGGGTTATACGGGTACCACCAAATCCATATTGAAGAGGAAAACATGCCAAAAATGACATTTGCAACTTAATGGGGCTCATTTTCCTATAATGTCATGCTTTTTGGTCTAAAGAATGCACTCATCATGTTATCACAAATAATTATGGAAGATTTAAAGGAATTTATTCATGATTTACTTTAGGTACATATTGATGAATGGATAGTTTATATATTGGTCAAGGATCACCACATCAATTTGTGCCTAATGTTCAAGCACTATAGATAGTTAAAATTTATCTGAATTTGAAGAAGTGCATTTTTGCAACATCATTTAAGACTATGTTTGGACATGTCATTTAAAAATAGGGCATGTTGATTGATCTAGATGATATTTGTATTATTTTAAAATTATAAGTGCCAACCATATAATGAGATTTGTACATGTTTCCTTATCACACATGTATCACAAGTTCATTCTAAACTTTGCCAAAAACTTTGCATCATTGGAATAATTATTGCATAAAGATGGACCATTTTTATGGACTAATAATTATCAAGAGGCATTTGACACTCTTAAGGAGAATCTCATGAGTGCACCAATATTAAAATTTCTAAACTATAACACCCCGTTACATGTCCATGTTGACACATCAAAAATAACTATTGGCACCATTTTGGCATAACTAAGGGATGATAAAGTTGATCATCCTCTATACTTCATTAGTTAGAAGTTCATTCCAACTAAAAATAAATACACAACATCTAAGCATGGAATACTTACGATGGTCTACACATTTTAAAAGTTACAGTAGTACCTTCTATCTAAACCATTTGTTTTCTTCATAGACTATAAATCACTCAAATATCTCATAAAAAATCCAATCTTACATGGGAGAATTTATTGATGGATCATTATATTCCAATAATTATAGTTCTCAATAATTTTAAAACTAGACAAACAAAATTCTAACCCAAATCATTTATCTCATATTACCATAGGTGAAGATGTGCAAACCATAGAGGATGGCATGTCAAATGCAAAATTCTATAAGAGATAATGTGTTCCTACAAACCTCACTAATATTATCTCATTCCTATTTTAAATTTTTTCAATAATGAATTGGAAATAAAAGGAAAAGAAACAACTAACATTTTACATAGAACCTTACCAATTGATTAGTTGAGGAATTTAAAAACTAAGGTTGGGTTAGATTTTGTGATGTTGTGTTTTAGAGCATGATTGTGTTGAGTTTTTGTGTAATGGGTAAGAGGGGGTTTTAATTGGACATTATGTTGGTGAGGACACCATAATAAATGTTTTTTTATAGCCTATGGTGGTATACATTTTTAAAATATGCAAAAACTATTCCCAAAAAATTGATGTTTGTTAATGGATTGGTAAGCCCAACCACCATGATGAGATGCTAATGATTCCAATTACTACTTATGATTTGTTCGATAAATGGGAGATTAATTTTATAGGATAAATATTCCTTGACATGTGTATAAATGGTGCACATTATATTATCACCATGACATATTACCTAACAAGGTGGGTGAAAGTGGCACCAACCAAAAATTGTAATGTGGTTACAATGGTAAATTTTATTTGGGATAATATTATTATTCATTATGGATGTCCCTTTTGTTTAACCAGTGATCTGATCACACATTTCTTAAATAATATGGTGTGTATTTTACTAACCAATTTCATGATCATATACCATAATACTACCCCTTATCATCCTTAAATAAATGGCACCATCAAATTTTTTCACAATATCCTCAATCAAACATTAGTGAATATTTGTGATATGGAGCACAAGGATTAGGATGATCAAGTTTCTATTGTATTATGGGCACATCAAACCACTTATAATATAATGAACAAATATACACCTTTGTAGTTGGTTTTTGGGATGGAAGGAGTATTTTCCATGGAATTTTTGGCACCTTTTATTCAAATTTCCTACGTTGGTCAACTAGATGACAAGTGTATACACATAATATTTTCAAAATTTTATTAATTACTGACACTTTGTATCTTGCAGGTACCTATCAAGTCTCAATATCTTTGAATGCATGCCTTAAGGGGCACACTAGGAAAGGGGTGGGTAGACCATCAATGCTTTGCAATATTTTTGTTACTTTTTCTACTTGCCATATACACACTTGTCTCCTAAAACCATCAACCCTAAGCTTATTCTTCTCAGTCCTACCTCCTCTAGTCTTTTTCCTCTTTCCATCCTCATTTTATTTCCTTAACACCCTTTTGGATAGTTGGCCCCTATAGACCCTATACATTCGACATTCTTGAGATGATTTAGGGAAAGATTTTCCTATATATACAAGTTCATTTCCCACCATTTCATAAGAGAAGAACTAATAGCAAATAAGTGTGATTTAACATCTACTTATTGACCATTCTACTTGAGGAATAAAGTTTAGGGTTCCATACTTTATTTGGAGATATGGATCTTATCTTGTAGAGAAGTCTTTTGGATGTTTAGATAGGTTGTGTATCCTAGAGCTGATTTATCTTTGTTATCCTTACACACCACAAAAATATCTTATGAAGCACCTTGGTCAAGGGAGAGATTGAGGGTTGATGGTTTCATCTTCAAAGGGTATTCCTAACTTTATTTCTCCTTTTTAAGAGTAGATAGATAATGAATTTGCACTCTTCTCCCATGTATTAGGATTCCACATACATTAACGTGAGTATATGTCTTTTAATACATGTTTAGTTTAGTTTGTTTTATTTTTTATAACCCCTACTTTATGCCACAAGATTTGGTGTGAAGTAGATTAGATTTAATTTCTTGTTATTAGAATAGAGTGAATGTTTTAAACCTTAAGACTCTATTAGGGTTGTTGTGTGATTGTGTTAGATTGTATTCTTTGGAACCCTTCTTAGAATGATATGTTGTGGCAAGTGATCCCCTAATCATGTCTATCATATCCTAATATTGGTCATGTTCTCACTTAACAAGTGTATCCCCAATCATAAGTGTAGGTATGCTCTGTCTTCTTTGAGTCAAGATTAATTTATAAACATGATGCATTTTTGATTGTATACATTCTGGTGAAATTGATGTGAAACTAAACCTTTCAGGATTATTTTCACTTTTTCATTATTTTAGTCATTCTTTTGATCATCATTTTTATCATATATTTTAACATACTAGATCAATTCTATCGACCTAATTATTTTTCTCTATGCACAAATTTCTAAGAATAGGCAACTAGATCGACCCAATTGACCTAGTATAGGTTTTCAACCTTTTAGACACTTAGTTTAGCCTATTAGGTTGACCCAGTTGACCCCTTATAGTTTTAAAACTCTACATTAGGTTCTTATATAGCTTGATTGATTATATAAACCTAGTTTGTAGGTTTTTCCAACATACTTCAAGGTTATTCATCAAAATTATTCCTTCATTACATCTCTAATCCACCAAGGTTCCTTTCTACATCTCTATTTCTTTATTTTCATAGTTTTCAATATTCAAAATTTCCCTTGTATAGTTAACTGAATTGACACTAATAACCCAATTCTATGTTTTGTGTGATATTTAAAATAATTGGATCAGCATTGCTAACCCAATTCATTTTCAGACTTTGCTTTCATAGTGTAGGTTCAACCCTATCACCCTTATTATGTATTTTGTGCATATAGTATCAACACTATACCTTGTTTCCAAGTTATAATTAACCTCATATCTATTAGTAATTAATTCACACTTTCTTTTCATATTTCTTACATGTTTAGAATAGCTCACATAGTTTAATTAGTTGATTTTTAATTAATTACTTAGTTGCACTATTTATATTTTATGCACACATAGCCAAATTACAAAAACATAAATAAGCACTTTAACATTTTGTCTACCCTAAGCTAACCTACTTGGATTTCATCACCAAGGGAGAAGCTGACTTGATACTCTTGTCAAGTATAAAGCATGGTTAATGGTATATTCTAGCTAAGCACATGTCACCTTTATCATTATAGTGTGTGAAGTGAGGGGGTAGGCCCCAATACCAAGTAAATATCATTTCCAATATAGTCCTTTTCAGCCCGAACTACCTGAAACCATCCTTAGATTGTTATCTAGTACCTTGTTTATAGTAAATTTCCCATCACATTTAAAATCATTCTTAATAATCTAATTAATAATTAGGTTCACCAATTAGTTAGCTTTACTTTTTAATTTATTTTCTTTCTCTTTATTTTCTCTTTATTCAATTGTGTGCATAAAATCTTGCATTAGCCAACGTTAGCACAAGATTTTTCTTTGTGTGTTTCACTTGGATTGGCCAGCATTAATCCAATTGATTATCTATTTCCTTTCAGTACTTAATACTTTTCATTACTTTTAAAGTTATTTTGTTTCATTTTTCAATCTATTTTTTGGGTTACTAAATTTCTTGTCTATTATATTAAATCGACCTAGTCCACCAAGTAGTTTTTCTACCTTTCGTGAACTATACTAGATCAACCCAATCAACCCTGTATAATTTTATAGTCCTTATTTCTGTACTAGATCAACCCAATCAACCTTGTGCTATTTTAGTCACCTCTTTACCCTTTACTTTCTCATCTTTCTTCTTCTCCCTTCATCATAAAATTTTTATTGGATAATGACACTGAGTTGCAATCAACAAATATGATGAACTTTACCAATCCTAGTAGGGCCTCCCATAGATAGAGTAGGGCTCTTCTTTTGGATTCTAGTAATTTTCATGTTTCCACTCACACAATTAAGTATGGGACCCTTCCTCATACCTCTTCACAACAAACCCTCTTTTCTCATTAGAATCCCAATCTATGTTAGAGTATACTCCCAAAATACTTTTTTTATCTCTAAATTTCCTCAACATAGATGAAATGATCCTTCTACCATTTATAACCTCATGATTATGGTCAAACCAAAGATCCTTAGTCTCTTATTCCTACATTCAATATTGGATTTTGAGGTACCACTTTCTTTGGTTCTCAAGCTTTTCCTTCAATTTTGACTCCTTATGCCATGGAATCTTCTTCTCTAACCTCTTCTATCTCCATGCCTAGTATCTCAAGTAACATGGCAAGTTCTACATCTAGTGAACCTCTTGTAAGGTCCACCATCCTTAATCTTTCCTCTACTTCATTTTTTGTTGCCCAAGGCAATCATGCTTTTAGTGCTTCTTCCTCTCAACCACTCACTAGTCCATCTTTTGCTTCACAAGCAAATTTTGCCACTAGTGCCTCAAATTCTCATAATTTTTCTCAAGCTCATAGTAACACTAATAATGACACCCAAGCCATTAATACCAACACAAATACCAATTCTAATGCTTCTAATGTTAATCAAATGCACTAAATTTTATTGCAAACTCTCAATAAAATGAATACCTTTCAAGCTCATAACACAAATAAAATGATGAAAATGCAAAAACACCTTCTTAATCTTCAATATCATCCACAATCAATGGCTTGAGGCACACATAACCAAAATGTTCCCCCTCCTCTTTGATATTCTCAAGGAAATATCATTCCTCAAACTCTTTTAGTTAATAAAACCATCAAGCATCTACAAAATGAACCTCTCACTAATCAAATTTTTAACATTTATATAGGAAGTATAATAGCTATAATTTCTTATAATGGGTCAACCAATCCCACCCTTCACCTTAAAACATTTGGAAATATTTACAAGGATTGGGTCAAATTAAACACTATTACTTCTACCAATCTCCTAGCCAAAACTCTCATGGGTAATGCCTTGGATTGGTACTATCAACTTAGAGCTCATTCCATTTCTAGTTTGGAGGACTTAGTAAATACTTTAGTTCAAGAATTACAAACTAATGATCTTCCTTAAAACATGTTGGCCCATTTCATTAATTGTAAATAACATGAATGAAACTGCCCAAGCCTTTGTTAAGAGATGGAAGACTTTGTCAAACAAATGTGAACATAACATGGCAGATGATAATCTTTTTCATCTCTTTACAAATTCTCTCTTTCCTAAACTATAATATTGAGTCTGCACTCTCTCTCCACATACCTTGGAGGAGGTTATTGACCAAGCTAAAAAATAAGATTTATTAATGCATCAATTCAAGCCACCCCAACCTTCTGTAGGTCCTCATTTATTAATTAAGAACAAACACTACAATATCACCAATGATGGTGTTACTGATTCTTATGACACCATTCACAATATTTAAGCTATCGTTCCTAATCCTTCTTCAGAACTAGCTTCTTCTTCTCAATAATATAGCAATCCTCATTATTCTTTACCTAATAACATAAATATTCACAAACCTCTATCCTTGGCTGAATTGATTAAGCATCTATCTAGGCCTCTTCCATGAGATCTTGACCCTACATGTCTTATGAAATCTTGGTATGATCCTAACAAGTTTTATTGGTTTCACACTAGTTGGGGTCATTATCATGAGACCTATAGACAACTTCATAAATTAGCTATGTATTTTAGTCTTGAACCTAATTTTGATCATGATTCCATTATCTGTAAGAATTAACAAGCCTATGATATTACTTTCAAGGACTATAAATCAAATGATAAAATTCAAGCCTTAAATCAATCAAATGCTTATTTAGTTCTCTATAAAGATCCTTTACCTAACCATCAACCTATCCAAGAAACTCAAGAAAATCCCACCCCTTCGACCAATAATGTATAAAGTCTTGTTGAACCAACTTTCAAAGATAATTTGGTTAGCATGACTAATATGTGAAAGGTGGTGGCTTTCATTGATTCCCAACCTATCTACACTCTTCCTTCTCATAATACATATTATATTATCCATGATTCTTCTCCAACTCATTTAAATGAGTTGGGGCAAGAAGATATTATCACTTTTGATGATCCAATTTATGATTCCCCCTTGGATAACACATTTCATTCTATTTCTACCACTCTTCCATCACCTTCCAATGCTAATGATAATCAAGATTCTACTAACATTTCTTCTTCCAATTGTTAAAATCAACTTAAACCAACTAGTTCATCATCTCAACATGATTACAACCTTTTTCTAAACTGTATTCTTCTTATTATCAAAACAAATTACAATGTACTTTAGCTCCTCCTTCTGAGGACCTCCTTAACTGTTTCACACCTTTATCTAACAACCTTCTTATGGGCTATGATGAGTGGGATCCCATTGTGGAGATCCCTAATCTCCCATCCCAAATTCCATTTCTTGAGATTATGAAGACTTCCCCATGTCATATAAACCACCTCATGTAGCTATTATTTGAGATGAATGTCCCTTGTCCTCCCCTAGTAGGATGGGAAGTAACTTTATCTGATTCTAAAGATAGTATTTTACAACAATGTGAAGAGATGTCTATCAACATTGATGAAACTATAGACACTTCTCTTTCTCTATGATTTCATATCGCATCTGTGATTCTTGACAAGATTTTTCTTCATGTAGATGATCCTCCTTTATTTATTAGCATCCAAATCATTAATATCCAAGTTAAACATGCATTGATTGATGAGGATTCTAGAGCCTATGTCACTTCTCTTGATTTCTTTAAGACTTTTGGATATTTTGAATGCAATCTCAAGTCTACACACATCACATGCTATGGATATGATAGAAGGCAAATGCCTCCTCTAGGTTGTGTGTGGCTTTCCATTATTATCCCACCTATCACCATCTATGTGAAGGTGATGATCTTTAACTCTCCCCTTTCTTATAACATCTTTCTTGGTAGGCTATGGACTCATTGCATGAGATATATCACTTCTTCCACCTGCCAATGCATTAAATTCCATTGTAACAAAGCCATTTATAAGATTCAAAGTGACACTAACCCTTGGGATTTTGAACAATTTCAAGATCATGGTGTCTTCAAGATTCCTACTCTTGAACCTTTTCCAAGTGTTCCATTTTATGAGTCTCAACATCTCAACTTTCATATTAATTCAACCTGAGGTTAAAATGGGCATCCTAAGCTCATTGGTAACATTCCTCCTAATATTTTAGATTTTGATGATGATGAACCTAATGAATTTAATATAAAGATCAAAAAATTTAATCTCTCACCTCATCTCATCTCATAGCTTCCTACTTCTTTATAACCTCATTCTTATAAACCTCCTTATGATGACATTCTTGTAGTATCGACCAAGACTAGGCATTTTATTCACCATACTTCATCAGATGACAAGGTTATCCCTACCTATGCCATTGATCTTCATACCCTAGATTATGATGATGGATATTTTTTAGATGATCCATTATTAGCTCATCTTATATAGGCCTACAATGCTAAGATTATCTATTATTTTTCTTCTTTACTTGAGTATTTTCATGCATCTCATCATTTTCCTTCACTTATAGTCCCTAATTTTTGTATTTTTCCCTTTTATCGTAGGGTAGAGATGGCATTGACATCTCTAGTTTTTAAGGAGCCATGTAAGAATTATTGATGCCTATACTTTCACCCTTGAGGAAATTCTTAGCTCTCATCATCCAAATGGAAATATGGAATCATCTCTCTTGCTGTGGGTGACAATTATATTGAGATGAATCTCTAGATTAGGGGCTAGCTCTCCTTGATGCACCTTTGAGCTCTTTCTAAAATAACAACTTAGGAAAATGAAAAGGGATAAAATAACTTAAATTAAACCTATTCTACTAGGGTGATACACCAAAATATGTTATCTACTCATAACCTGAACATATACTTGAAACAAGGACAATTTACAAATACACTTCTCTCAATATCAACTCTCTCACATCAATGTTTCAACATGGGGTCCATGAGATGTTATAGATTTAGGAAGGCTTAAGTAATAGGCATTCCAAGACACCCTATTGAATTAGTTTTTCACTATATTTTCAATCTCTACAGACACTTCTTGTTGACTTGAATTAGTTGTTCACTATATTTACAATCTCTTCAAACACTTCTTGTTGACCTACAAGAAGAAAATCACAATACACTAGGTACTAATGGAATTAACATATGAAGGTAAATGGAAATTAGACTTGCATAGACTAAAACTAAGAATGTACACTTAATACACTCTTTGAATGAGGTAAAACACTTATCTTTATTGATTCAAGGTAAAATATTGGTAGGGCTTCACCATACTAGGTAGAGAGATTCTTTATATTAACCAAGAGAATACATACATACATATATACATACATACATACATACATACATACATATATATATATATATATATCATCTTGAGAAAGAGATCGATCAAAGGGAGTTTTAAGGTCATTTGGATGTGTCAATCTTGAAAATATAAATAGTTACGTTAATTTTTGTAAGAAGCTTCTGACTGTTATACCAAAAAAATGAAGATGTCACAAACTGTGTTTTGCTATAAATGGACTCAACTTTTGGAAGTTCATTTGGATGTTAGTTGTTTCTTATTATCTTATAAAGCTATGAAATGGTATAACAATTCACCCCATCAACTTTCCTATTTCCATTTGCTTATGGACATATGTTCAGGATTCTACCATGTGTCACTTCCATATTTGTTTCTAGGTTCTTTCCAAACTCCTTTTAAACTTCAATGACTATTTTCATAGTTTGAAGTTGAAATTCTATGGGTTGTCACTCCTTTGTTTGAATCCCAATGGCTAATTTCCACAATATAATATTGATGTTTTACGAGCTGTCACCTTGGGTATTTTATCCAAAAACTTTGTTTCCTATTTGCTTTTAGATAATTTTTTTGTGGCCACCTTTCCTTCTTTTCTTTCATATTTCTTGCTTGGTTTTTTATGCCCTTTAGAATTCCCATGGACAAAATGTTTGAAAGAAATGAACTTTGGCACCTTTTGAGTTTTTTGAAAGAATTTATTCAAACTTCTTAAAATGGTCTTCCCCTTTGAAAAAGAACCCTTCATCACTTTTTCAATGGTATATCTTCCCATGGACCTTCCTATAGATACCCTTCAGAAAGGTGTCACATACCCTTCGATATTTTGAAATGGTCCACCTTTTGAAAAAAAACCTTTGGCACTTTTGCAATGGTCTATCTTCCCATGGACCTTCCTATAGATATCCTTTGGAAAGGTGTCACATACCCTTTAGGATTTTTAAATGGTCCACCTTTTCCCCAAAACAATCCTTCAAACTTTTTTAAAAATTCCCTTTGAGAAGTCAAAAGTGTCCTTTCGAGAAAATGAAATGATCCTTTGAAGAAACCAAGTGACCCTTCAAAAGAATTACAAGAGACCCTTTATAGGAATATAAGTGTCCATTAGAAAACATGTATTTGTCCTTCAAACTTTTTCAAATGGTCTACCTAGCCTTAAATATGCCCTTCACTTTAAAGAGCCCTTTGATAAAGTTAAAGTACCTTTTTAAAAAGTTGTGTAGATAATTTGTTCGAAAGAAAATACTTAAGGGAAAATCTTCAGACAAAAAGTCTAAAATAATTCAGCAAAACCTCTAAAATAAACACTTGAATAAAACCCAAAATAAATCTTCCTTGAATAAAACCCAAAATAAATTGAACACTTAGTCAAAATAAAATACCTGAAGGCTTATCAAAAGACCAGAACAAACTGTTTGAAGGAAAGACTTTTGCATTTGCTATGGGTTTTATATAGGATACCTCTCTCAAATTAAACTTCATTACTGAGTCCAACCAAAGACATGGACAGGTGACTAAATCGATAGGGATGCCCAATTTTGGCGTGAAAGGCTAAAATTTGGTCAACAAATTGGTGACTCACAAGGGTAGTATGCCTGTTATACTAACTAAACTAGTAGCCTAAATAGTCCATTAGGTCTAGAGTCAATTAAGGAGTGAAATAAACTAGGAACCTTGACCATGATTCAGAACTTGATCAACAGACAACCATTGACTACTTCCAACACAAAGGAAAGAGACATACAACAAAGACCAAAGTAACCACACATGTGCTACTTAGCACTTAGAAAAAGACAAGACACAATAGAAATAAAACTAATTATATATAGCTAACTAGATATGCTCTTCTCCCTCTTGGATCAAAGGGAAAACTTCTTAGGTCTCTTCCATGACAAAAAACCTCATGAAGCCAGACAAGTGGTTGGTTAGAGTAGGATCTTGGTGACTCATCCTTATTTCTTTCCACCTTTATTGGAATATACCCAAGTGGATCAGGTTCAAACATGTCTCTAACATACATGTACTCATATTTCTCTTTAAATAATGTCTCATGCCAGTCCTTCTTTCTAATGTAGTCTATCAATAGATCAATGGTTGTTATCTCATCATCATAGGGTTCGTGCCCTCCTAGTATGTATCATAGACCACCTCATTATTTTTTATCTCTTTGAGAAGCTTTTCAAACTAATCTCTTACTTCATCATGTCTCTCTTGAAGAAGGGTGACTAGTGTGATGTTTAAGCCGAGACAAAAAAATTCTAGTTCATTCCAAAAATTATCATTTTCTTACTCAAGAACTCCTTCAAATCCATTGTCAAAAAAAATAGACCTTTCTCCTTTTTGCTCAAAAAAAAATTCCTTAGCTACTCAAAAACATGCTCTTGAACCTCATTTAACTCAAGTCACAGGGCTCAATCATTATCTTCATCAAAGCAACAATACTATTCATCAAACAAAGGAAAATAGAGCTCACCATGCTTACATTCTCCATTTGATGTTGAAAAGTGAAGTTTGTCAATATCATCTTCATATCACTAGAAAATTTTCACGTATATATGACCCATATCTTCTCCTTAAATCATGTCACCTTCAAGAGTCACTTATTCAACCTTATTTTCATTAAAACCTCCTAGAACAACGACCTCTTGAAATATGATTTGACTACAATTTTTATCTTTGATAGTGCCTTCCACTTGACCAGCAAGATGTTAATCATCATGATGATGTTCATATGGAGTAATTATAATTATCTCATCTTCATTCTCACTCATGGTAGTCTCTTGATCAACCAAGAATTGCATTTTATCTTGCTCACTTGCCTCCCTTAAAATAGGTTCCTCTTTAGGATGGAATGAAATGAAGGATGAATGGATAGGTTCATGAGTATGAAATGCAAGAGTTGGAGTATGGAAGGTAATTGAAGGTGAAGGGAGTGAAAATGGAGTATGAGATGAAGGAGAGGACTTAGGAATGGAATTTAAAAAAAGGCAAGAACTAGTGAGCTCAAAATCAGATTGGGAATGAGAAGTGGGGTTTTCTTTGAGAAGCTCATGAGGAAGAGGAGATAAACCTTGGGATAAAATCAATTGATTCTCTTCCTTCCACTTGATCATCACTTCATATACATCAGATATAGATTGATAAATCTTTTGAATAGGTGCAGATAGGGTGTGTTTAGACATGGAATTTTCTATTGGATCTAAACTTTCCATTACACCTTGAATAAGGAACCTTATTCTTGACACTAATTATTCAATCTGTTTAGCTAGATTTTCTTATAAGTTTCATTCTTGGAGATCATATGCATTATCATGATGAGGAGGAGTATCTTAATTTTTCACTTCATACTATTGAACAATACTTTTCTCTTCTTCTTTACCCCATGATTCCACTATTTCATTCCAACTCATGATCTTATGATTAGAGATCTCTTCTTGAGGATAGGTAGTAACCTCATCTTTATCAAGGTCTTAAGCTAGTTCATGATAAACATTTCTCCAACTTGGAATCTTGACATCATACTGAAGGACTTGAAGAGGTTTAGGGGAATCATGAAGAATTTTCACATTCATAGGAAGAGTTTATTGAGGATGGACCTGTTGTTTTTCAAAATAAGTAGGATGATTTTCTTCAAAAGAGGGCTCACAATCTAAGGAATTGAAAAAAATAGTTTCCATAGAAGGCAATTCTAATTTCCTTTAGTGTTGGATTGCTAGGTGCAAAGGATTAACAATAGGAGTAGTTAATGAATTAGATGGGTTAGAAGGTTGGATCATTTTATTTTGGTGAGCAAGTTTTATTTGATAAAAAAGATTTGGTGTATAGGGGAAGGGTTTATTTTGTATAAGATGATGTTATTTTGGGATGGAAGAAGGGATACAATGTTGACTACCTTGAGTGGATTGACTTCTCTACCTTAATAGTTTCTCTTCCATAGATTGCATGACTTGAGTTTGATTAAAAAAACATTCCTCCTTGTACATAAGCTCTTGCTAATATCTATTTCACTCATTCAACCTATCTATTTCCAACATCTTCTTTTCAAACTCCAATATTATATCCCTAGCACTTTTGGATTCATTAGGAGAAGGATAATTAGGAGGGCTACTTGAGGTTTTTGCATGAACAACTTGAGATTGATCAAAACTATATGAAGGAACACAAGATCCATACTACTCTATAATGGAATTATACATACAAAATATGATTTCTTGATGCACTAGGGTTGCTTAGATAGCTGATTCAACTCGGAGTCACCATTGTTGTTGATTGAAATGCCTCAAAAAGGATGATTAATTGAAGAATAAACCAAGAATTCTTCAACTCCTTGGACAAATTATCCCACTAGGTGTGCCAAAACTTCTTGACACTTGGATTTTCACCCTTGAAGAAATGATCAGCTGTCCTCATCCAAATAGCAAAATGGAATCATCTCTCTTACTGTGGGTGATAATTATATTGAGATGAATCTCTATATTAGGGGATAGTTCCCCTTGATGCACCTTTGAGATTTTTCTAAACTAAAAACTTAGGAAAATGAAAAGGGATAAAATAATTGAAATTTAAACCTATTTTACTAGGGTGATGCACCAAAATATTTTCTCTACTCATACCCTAAACATACACTTGAAACAAGGACAAGTTACAAATATACTTCTCTCAATATCGACTCTATCACATCAATGTTTAAATATGGGGTCCAGGAGATGGCATAAATTTAGGAAGGCTTAAACAATAGGCATTCTAAGACACCCTATTGAATTAACTATTCACTATATTTGAAATCTCTTCAAACACTTCTTGTTGACCTACAAGAAGGAAATCACAATACACTAGGTACTAATAGAATTAAGATATGAAGGTAAATGGAGATTACACTTTCATAGAATAAAACCAAGCATGTATACGTAATGCACTCTTTGAATGAGGTAAAACACTTGTCTTTATTGATTTAAGGTAAAATCTTGGCAAGGATTTTCCATACCAGGCAGAGAGATTCTTTAAATGAGCCAAGAGAATACATATATATAGTCTTGAGAAAGGGATCAAGCAAAGGGAGTTCAAAGGTCATTTTGATATGTGTCAATCTTGAAAATAAAAATAGTTATGCTACATTCTATAAGAATATTCCAATGGTTATACCAGTAGAATGAAGATGTCTCAAACTATGTTTTCCTATAAATGGATTCAGCTGTTGGATGTTTGTTTGGATGTTAGTTGTTCCTTATTAGTTTGTTGAGTTCTGAAATAGTATAACAACTCACTCCATTAACCTACCTATTTTTGTTTGCCTATGCATATATGTTCAATATTCTGCCATGTGTCACTTTCATATTTGTTTTTAGGTTCTTACCAAACTCCTTTTAAACTTCAATGGATATTTTCATAGTTTAAAGTTGACATTTTTTTGGATTGTCACTCCTTTTTTTGAATCCTAACAACTAATTTCCATAGTCTAACATTGAGGTTTTGCGGGCCATCACCTTCGGTATTTTCTTTGGAATTTTTGTTTCCTATTTTCTTTTGGACAATTTGTTTGTGGCCACATTTCCTTCTTTTCTTTTGGCTTTCTTGTTCAATTTTTTATGCCCTTTGGAATTCCTTTAGACAAAACGGCTGAAAGAAATGGAATTTAGAACCTTTTGAATTTTTTGAAAGAATTCGTTAGAAAATTTATCTAAAATAATTCCTTAAAACTTATTGAAATAGTCTTCCCCTTTGAAAAATAACCCTTTAGCACTTTTTCAATGGTCTATCTTCAAGTAGACCTTCCTAAAAATACCCTTTAGAAAGGTGTCACATACCCTTAATGATTTTGAAATGGTCCACCTTTTGAAAAAGAACCCTTTAGCACTTTTGAAATGGTCTATCTTCCTATGGACCTTCCTTTATATACCCTTTAAAAAGGTGTCACATACCCTTTGGGATTTTGAAATGGTCCACCTTTTCCTTGAAACAATCCTTCAAACTTGTTGAAAAAGTCCCTTTGGAAAGTCAAAAGCATCCTTTTGGGAAAATTAAATGATCCTTTGAAGAAAGTAAGTGACCCTTCAGAAGAATATAAGTGTCCTTTGGAAAACCTAAAGTTGTCCTTTAGAATTTTGGAAATGGTCTACTTAGCCTCAAAGATACCCTTTATAAAGATGCAAAGGTCCTTTTTGGCTTGAAAGAGCCCTTCAGGAAAGTTAAAGTGCCTTTGAAAAAAGTTTTGAAGATAATTTGTCCAAAATAATACCAAAAGATATCTTCCTTGAATAAAAACCAAAATAAATTGAACACTTAGTCAAAATAAAAGACTTAAAGGCTTAGCAAAAGAACAAAACAAACTATTTGAAGGAAAGACTTGTGCATTTTTTGTGGGTTTTATATAGGATACCTCTCTCAAATGAAACTTCATTATTGAGTCCAACCAAAGACATGGATAGGTGACTGAATGGATAGGGGTGCCCAATTTTGGCCTGAAAGGCCAAAATTTGGTCAATAGGACTATGATCATGGATAGTGCTATGATTGGGCCTTACCATTTTGTTAAGTACCCTAACCCTCATAGATGTTTAACCCTTTAGGTTAGTACAAATTTCCTTAGACCCTATATAGATCCCACTCCTCCCTCATCAAAACCTACTATAGTTGAGCCTCTTCCTACTTATATTATAATTGATCCTATTTCCACTCCTACTATTACTGAGCCTATCCCTGCTTTCAATATTATCATTCCTTCCATTAAGCCTAGTTTCATTTCTTCCTCATTAGCACCCTCCCATGGTGATGGTTTATTTCCTTTTCCTGAGATGGATCCTCTGCCCACCAAATGGGTTGATGAGTGTTCTTCAAATTCTTCTACTCCTATTTTACCTCTTTTTATGAGTGATTCTACTAAAACCACTCATAAGCATATTTGGTATTTCCATGGGATAGATATCCATTCTTCTACCCATTGTCATAAGTTATGAAAATATATTGATACCTTTCATCCTTCTTCCCTATCATCAGACAAAGCCACAATTCCCCCAAAGATAATTCTTGAATATTTACCCAAGTATGGTGAGGTATATTGTCTATGGAATCTCTATGGCACTCATCACATTGATCATTTTCATATCCTACAATAACATCTCAAAGATCACTTTATATCCATTCCTAAACCTTATTCCACTCCTCTCACAAGTAATTCCCACAAGAAGACTCCTCCTTCTTCTCCTATGGTTCCATCTATAGTGGTTCCATCACCTCCTATGGTCCCTTCATCATCTTCTATGCCTCCACCTATGATTCCTTCACCTATGGACCTTCCCTCACCTATGGATCCTTCTCCACACATGAGTCCTTCACCTATGGATCTTTCTGCACCAATGATTCTTTTTTTTTCCCATAGATCCTGATCCCATGAATTCTCCTAACCAACTTTTGCCTAATTTTCCTCCTCAACATGATCCTTCAAGCATTCCTACTTTTTAGTTGATGAGATTAGAAAAGAAGTATTTACCTAGTATTCATTGAAGATTGATGAAACTTTAGCAATAGTTTGATTACAACTTCATAGAGACTTATCTAATATATTGGATAATATATGTGGATAAATTTACCATTATTTATGAGTAAATACATAGTTCTTTCACATTTATATTGGATTGGATGTGTGATCTAATCTTATTTATATCTATTATATCATTTAACATTGTGTCAATTTTTTGATTATCTTCTATCATGATTTATTACTTGTAGTATATCTTGCTTATCTTTTATATTTTACATATGATTACCTTTTCTTTATCATTGCTTTCCCTTCCCTTTTTCCTAGAGTTTTTCTCAAAAATCTCTTCTTGTATCTTTATGACTATTTTGATTTCTTATCCTTATTTTTCATAGATAATTTGTCATGGTGATTTGGTTATACCTAATTTGATTCCCCTTAGTTATTATCTCCATATACCATGTGATTAGTTATCAAAAAATCTATCTCATTACTATCTCCTTTTACTAGTCCACTTTGGATCTCCTTTTTCCCTTCTTCCTTTTTCTACAAACTAAGCATATACTCGATTGAGACTTGAGATCACATGCTAGTTCATTATAAGGCCTAAGTATCCTAGTTAGTCTTTATATTTTGTTACTTAGTTTCCTTTATCCTTAGCCTACAACTCATTCATGTGTATCACTATCTCTCTAATTATTGGTCATTCCAAATCCATATGGAGGAGGAACCTTAAAAAATCCTTCAAAAGAAATTTAAAAGCCAAATCATTTAAACAAAAGGTAATGATATAAAAAAGAAAAAATATTTTTAAAAGTCCAATCACACTAAAATACATGATTCAAAGCACATCTCCTTCTTCTAGTTGAAGCTTAAACTCCAAATTTGGCCTCATAGTAGAGCCGATGTCCTTTGGGGTGTGGTAGGCTAGTATATTAGAAGAGGGGAATCAAAAAAATATTTTAGTGATACCTACTTTGTCACGTAAGTACCCAATCTTTGCACTAGACCTATGGCTTTATAAGGGGTCCTGAAGAGTGGGGAACACATCATGGGAAGGTAGGTCCATTTTATTTTTATTGTACCAACATACCTTCATGAGTTGATATTAGTAGCACACCGATTTTCCTATAAAGCTTTATGTCTATAGCAAACAGGTTTCCTTTGTATATATAAGACCACTAGTCACTTAATGTCTTCTTATGTCCTTAGTATGCCTCTTACCTCCTAAGGTTTTCTCATAATATGCCTAAGTCTTGCTTTTTCCATTCTCATGAGAATAATATTCTAAATAAAATAGAATAGGTGGGATAGAATATAGATGTAAAATGTAAAGAATTCAAAAATGAGTTCAAAATTATACAATGAAATACTAATGATGAAGAAGGAATCCTTCAAGATGTGTAGGAAGGGGTTACCAAAGATATTGATATGACCAAGTTAAAGTCCATTGAGCTACAATAATAACCATCAACTTTAAAATGATTATCTATAGAAGTGGTTGCTAGAACAAGTATGGTTGAATTTGTGCTCTTTATGTGGGATAATTTTGAAAAAGGAATCAAAAGGGTTGGGCCCAAATTTTTAGTTATAGAAGTAGATTTAGAAGGGTTGTCCATGGATGAACAACCAAGTTAATGTGGACATATTTTATATTATAATTTTTTTCTATGCATGGAAGCATGCACTTTCAAAGATAGCTTGGCATAAATTATGCATGCATTATGAAGATGACATTGAAGAATAAAGGCTAACAATGCAAAATGGTGCATGAGGATGAAATCACATTATTTTACCTAAAAACATAAGAACACTCAATTTAATATTGACGAAGTCATAAAACATGCATATGGTGGTGTATTAGTTTGCATGAAATAATGAATTTCATAATTGGGAAAGAGGTTATGTAAACCATGGAGCAAGAGAAAAGTAATTATAGGCAATCTTGGTAGAGTAAGTCCATAAGAGAAGAACATTAATATAAGATAATTTTGGATAAAATATATCATAATATCATATATATAGGGATCTATCATGACAAGAACATTTAATGTAAGCAGTTACAACTATTAAATATAGAAATTTATTGGAGGATTTCCATGTGTACATTTATATAGAATAATTACAAGGTGGTTCTTGAGCTATATAAAATACCTCATTTCCTTACCCTTAAGATGAGATATAATAAATTTGATAGGGTTATGTTATTCTAATTAAAAGCTAATGTTAGTGATAATTTTATGAACTTATGTATTTATTTTTTAAATAAATTGACTAAATAAATGTATATGTTTTATCCAATGACTATACTTTCATAAAATGTTTGTGTTATATCTATTATTCTAGTATATAAATGTTTTATGAATATATATGTTTGTGGGAGTGTTATAGTGTCATATTATGATTTATTTAACCTTTATATGCACACTATGAACAAGATAAGTAGTGGTATGCACTCACATTTTATTGATTTATAGAGATTGTGTGAATTGTATCTCCCCAAATATCCCAACTAACTCAATATATTCTCCCTACACCTTAGTTAAGCACACTATAATTTAACATGATCTTCTAGTGTGGTGGATTATATAATGTTTAGGTAAGCACATGGTGCATAACTCATAGAGTGTGTAAAAAATTGCACACAAAATGTTCATGTAGTTGCTTCTTAACATCTAGGAAGAGGAGGTTAAAAACCCTTGCTCTAGATTCCATTTGCATTGCACATAACTACATAAAGGTTTACTTATAGCTTGGGATATGTAGCTAAAACTCCCACAATGGTTTTCTAACCCATGATTTTTTTTTTTTTTTTGAGTTGATGGAAATCTAGGTCAAGAAGAGGGAAAATATTAATGATAAATATTCATATATAGAAAAATATTGGGGATTTCCAAACTTATGATTGGATATGTGTATAATGTTGGGATACACAAAATTTCACCAAAAAATCCATGTGTTACTATTTCATGCTTGAATATCTAGACAATTTCTAATCCAAATGTCGTTTTATTATTGGATCGCTAATAAATTGAAGGTCCAAAACATAAACAATGTTTGGATCACCACACATTATATGGGCTATGGAATCACACTTGCAAAAATTTCAGATAGAAATTTTGAAATGTAATTAAATTATCTAGTTATACCCAACCTAAATATTTTAAATTTACTAATATATACTCAAAACTAAACTATATTTTTCATCCTTGTGATATTATACTTTATATTTTTCAATAATTGGGTGAGTATAAAAAGAACCGAATAAATTAACCACTAAGAAATGTGAACCATAAAATCTATTGATCCATTTCAAAACTCTTCCAACATTGTGGTTTACAACCTAAAGGTAAATATATTTGTCTAATACAAAGCATTTTTTGTTATTATAAAATTTTATTCATGTATCAACTATTATTATGTAGAGAATACATGATGTTTTTCCATATCTATGAAGCTTTTATAGACTAACTATGATTTTCTATCACTGTAATGTATTTCTAAGCTTGTGATTATTTTCTAAAAATAATTAATGATTTTATCTACATTGATTTTTTATAAGCCCAAACTGTACATTAGTGTGATGCTTTTCTAATCCTACGATGTATTTACATCAAAGTGATGATTTTCTAAGCTTGTGATTTTTTTCCATCACTACAATATTTTCCATCATTGCAATGATTTTCCATGTGATGTAATAGCATCACAATGATGGAAAATCATTGCAATGAAGGAAAATCATTACAATGATGGAAAATCATTGCAATGATTTTCCATCATTGTGATGTTATTACATCACTATGATTCTTTTCTAATATTGTGATGCTTATTTAAACTTGCAATGATTTTCTAAGGTCACGATGTTTTTCAATGGAAAGTGATATTTTTCCAATGAAATGTAATTATTTTACATAATAGATGGTTTTAGTGCACAATATTATTATAAGAAAATGATGTTTTTTTTTAACAATGCTTTTAAAGGAATGTAATTTTTACAAGTATGTTATGTTTCTCTAATAATTCAAATCTAATAGTAACACAAAATATTTCCTTATAGGAAAATGGTAGGTAAATGGGAAACATTAGGAAAACAAACAAGTGTAACACCTTATAAGATATGAAGTATTTCATGTTATTTTAAAAAACCATTTTTATAAATTGATCCATATCCACCATTATAAATATATGATGATAACATTAGAAATAAAACTCAGAATGAGTTTTTAACGACTAACCTTGTCAGTGATGATGATGAATAAATGCCTCTGCTTGAAGACATCTCATTAAATTATGTCTAATCTTCATCATTGGAAGGATTAAATTTTAAATCTAGTTTTTTTTATTCCAACATTAAATAGATTTAATGTTTAAAGTATAAATTTTGATATGCAAGGAACTTTTACCACCATAAATACTCTAGGGACACCAAATATTGATAGAAATATAAAGCAAAGAAAATAGATCTTGCCAAGGAATTTTAGGTTAGAGTGGGTGGAAAAATTTTCATTCATTAAAAATATTTAAAATGAAGAAAAAATATCCAAAGGACTGAAAATACATGGTTTGTAGCTAGAACTTGGTAGTGACAAGACAATGCATCTAAAATTGGATACTATTGAAAAACATGCAGGAAAGATATACAAATAGAAAAATGAAAATAGATTTGTGAAACATGTTTCCAGATGGAAAAATGAAAATGAATGTTTATATATTAGTAATTAAAAATAATATTAGGATAACATGAGAAATTTTAAAGCCACTCAAACCATCACCAAATTAAATAAAGTGAATAATCCATTTAAATTACAACATCACAAATAATCAAAAGTAAAATGATGTAATTAATCCGCTCAATTACAATATTATAAGAAAAATATAAATCTCATAAATATGAATCAATAAAATTCATTAAATATTTTGAAATCTCATGCTCAATCCAGGTGAAAGCACTATAAAATAATATTTATATTCTATTCACATTCATGCCATAAAACATCCAAATATAAGTTACAATGATCATGTACAACAAGTATAAATAAATCAATACACTCTCCAGTCCTCTTGAACCAAGTGGTTCTCCTTGATGATTTTTGTTTCCTCTTCCAACTAATCTCCATGGACATTAATTTTCATAATGCTCTCCTTCAAAAATGTAGCATCCACCCTTAGGTGCTTTTTGTCCTTCAGTTCTTTTCCTCTGGTTGTTGTTTCTATTGTTATAACCACCTCTTTTGTTGCCTCCACACTAGTTTCCAACATCTTCATCCTAAGAGTTATTACCTCTCTTCAAATTCTTGATCTACTGATTACCATTACCTTGATTGTTATTTTGATTATAATTACATTGATAGTTTGGTTGATTATTTTGAGGTCTTTTATTGGTAAACTTCACATCTCTCTGCTTACAGTAACTGGCTACTTGTAACTTTTGCTCTTGTTTAATTGCTTTCTCAAAAATTACATCCATAGTGAGTGAGTTATGAATGTCTACCTCTATTCTAATATGGGGCCTTAAGCCTAATATAAACTTCCTAATCTGAAATCTATCATTTGTCTAGTATTTTGGAACATACTTAAGTAGATGTGAGAACCTCTCCTAATAACTAGTTATAAACATGCATCCTTGAACTAAATTTTAAAACTTCATCATCTTTTGATCAAATAAGAGTTACGGTAACCATCTTTTCCAAAAAAAATTCAAGAAAATATCCCAAGTTATTTCACGAGGTAGTAGCTTCTTATCTACCCTTTCATTGTCCCACCATGTTGCTACTTCACCAGTCAACTGATATGATCCCCACATTGATTTTATATGATCTAAAAGGTTTTAGATCCCAAAGTATTTCTCCATTTCTATGATCCATGCTTCAACTCCATCTCCAATTATCTTTCCATCAAATTTAGGTGGTGATACCTTCTTGAGGTCCTTTCCCAACTCCTCTACAAACCTTACTTGATTTTTAGCATTAAACCCAACCTTATGAACTTGAACTTATATCCTCATATTCTCATTTGTATTAGCACCTCCTAGCTTCTCACTATCATTCTGCCCTCTAGGATTTCCTCTGATTTCTTGCTCAAGGGCAGTCATTCTAGTATCCTATTGAGTCAAGAGAGCAAGAATATGGTCCAATCTTTCATCTTGATTATTATTAGCACCTCCATAGTTTCTTCCATTTTGACCATTTCCTGATCCTTCACCATGATCAGTGTTTCTAGTATGCATGATGAATAATCTGCATCAAGTTGGCAACTTAGCATAAAAGTCTCAAAAAGAGGCCCTAGTGTTCAACCTAGAGCTTTGATATGAAAATGTAAAGCCACTCAAACCATCATCAAATTAAATAAAATAAATAATCCATTCAAATTACAACATCACAAATAATAAAAAATAATGTAATGTAATTAATTTACTTAATTACAATATTACAAGAAAAAGATAAATCTCATAAATATGAATCAATAAAAGTCATTAAATCTTTTAAGATCTCATGCTCTGATCCACATCCCTTCTTAGGGATATGTCTCCCCACTGAGGAAATCATCACACGCTACATGTCTAATCAGGAATCACCTCGAGTGCTTTATGGCTGGCCATATAGGGATTTGGAAGAGGACCCAGATCACTCTAGAGCTTTTGGTGTGACGACCAGTCATCTATTAGTATCAGAGTTAGGTCTCGAGGTCAAGACCTGTGGAAGCTGGTGGGCATGATCCACATCCCTTCTTAGGGATACGTCTCCCCATTGAGGCAATCATTGCATGCCATGTGTCTGATTGAGAATCACCTTGGGTGCTTCATGGCTGGCCATATAGGGATCTGGAAGAGGATCTAGATCACTCTGAAGCTTTTGGTGTGATGGCCAGTCATCTATTCTTTTGAAGCCAGTATAGATGACATCAGCCTTGAGGTGGAACCTACCTGGGATGATTTTATGGAAGTAGTGGAAGAAGAATACTATCCCATCGGAGCATATGATGACTTGTACATACAGTGGCAACAACTTTTCCAAGGTAAAGACCAATCTATTCAAGATTACATAGACACTTTTCATTATTTGTCTGCAAGATTGGGCATTCAAGAAAGTGAGAAACATAAGACTCTCAAATATCATGGTGGACTACAATGGTACATATGGGGGGAAATGGAACTCTTCAATTTGGAAACCCTCGGTGAGGCATACAAATTTGCAGTGAAGATTGAAAAAAATCATGGTAGAAATAATACAAAGAGTCAACCCTCAAAATGGAAAAATGACAAGGAAGGTCAAACACGAGGCCAAAATTGGAAGAAAAAGGATTTTTAGGATAAGAAATCCCAGAAGGGGAAGGCTAGAAGATGGTGTGATTACCACAAAACTAGAACTCACTCTAAATAATAATGTCGAGCCATCAAGTCACTACTTTCTGAGTCACAATATTTGACATCTACTACTCTACCTCATACACAACCCATAGTCGAAGAGGATGAAGAAGAAATTGTAGATGTTGAGCCTGACACCATTGTCACTTCATCACAGACTCGTGAGGAAAGACCAGATGACAAGGAAAGATTGTTTCACTCCAAATTATGGGTAAAAGGTAAGCCTTTTCATTTCATTCTTGATAGTGGGAGTCAAAAGAATTTAATTTTTGCTAAAGTTGTGAAAATTCTAAATCTGTCCATGAAGCCTCATCCAAAGCCCTATAGTATTGGATGGTTGAGCCCAGGGAGAGACCTATGTGTCATCCATCAGTGTCTTCTTTCTATGCTATAAAACCATTCCAAGATGAAGTCTTGTGTGATGTGGTCAATCTAGATGTTTGTGATGTACTCCTTGGTCAGCCATTCATGTATGAGTGACATGGCATCTATGAATCATGAATCCAAAGGATCACCCTCACTCTTGGAACATAGTGCTATAGGGTACTAGAGGTACCACCTCTCACATTTGTCTCCCTAATCAGTGCTAAGCAATGCAAGAGATTGGTGGAGAAAATAAAGCAATTTGTTCTCATGGTGGTCAAACCACAAAAATCCAAGAAGGCCGATGTTGCAGTCCTAACTACACAATCAACACAATAATAGAAGCAGATAAGATGAATCATAGGAGAATATGATGACTTATTCAAGTCACCCATATGAGTTCCACTACATTGCCAGGTAAAACATTCTATCAATTTGATCATAAGATCACCTTTGCCTAATAGTCATGTGTATCACAGATTAGTTTTGGAGAATGATGACATAAAAAAATAGATTCAAGAATTGATCCAAAAGGGTCACATCAAGCCAAGCTCTTCACCTTGTGGTAGCCCAATTGTCTTGGCACCAATGAAAGATGGAACATGGAGGCTTTGCATTGACTACCAAGCCTTGAATAAAATATCTATGAAGAATCGCTATCCTCTCCCAAAGATTGATGACCTGCTGGACCAACTCCGTGGTGCAAAGTTCTTTACCAAAATTGATCTCAAATATGGTTATCACCAAATCCCCATCGATCCCACTGATGTCTAGAAGACTGCATTCAAATCTAAGGAGGGGCTCTTTGAATGGTTGGTTATGCCTTTTGGCTTAACTAATGCACCTACAACCTTCATGAGGATGATGGATGACATCTTACAACTCTTCACCAACTCATTTGTGTTTGTCTACTTAGATGACAAACTCATCTATAGCAAAACATGGGAAGAACATTTGCAACATGTTCATAAGGTGCTTCAAACTCTTTAGGAGCACAAGTTGTATGCAAATCTTGACAAATGCACATTCGGGATGATAACAATTCAATACCTTGGGTATGTTGTGAATGAGGAAGGGGTCCATGTTGATCCAGAAAATATTTGGGTTATTTAAGAATGGCCTACACTAAGGACCCTCATAGAGCTTTGCATCTTTTTGGGTCTTGAAAATTTCTACCGCAGGTTTATTCTTGGATTTTCACATGTTGCTTGGTCACTAACCCAAGTGACTAAAGGAGGAGCTAAAGCTACATTTTAGTGGGGTGAATTAAAACAAAGGGCATTTGAGAATTTAAAGAACAGACTTTGCTCAGCCCCTGTTCTTGCCTTGCCAAATTTGCATCAACCTTTTGAGTTGATGATAGATGCATCTGAATATGCCATGGGAGCTATCGTCATGAAACATGGCCATCTTGTTGCATATCCCAATGAAAATTTCACTAATACAGTCAGGAAATATCCAACATATGATAAGGATCTCTATGCCATTATGTAAGCCTACAAATAATGGAAACACTACATCTTGGGGAAAGAAATGGTCATCCACACTGACCACAGACCATTGGAATTCATCCAGACACAAAGCAAACTATGAAATGAGAGGCACCAAAAGTGGGCCACATATCTTCATCAATTCCACCTAATAATCAGACATAAAAAGAGGAGCTCAAATACAGCTATAGATTGTCTGAGCCACCCACCAATTACTGCACTCACAATAGTTCTTGACCTGTGCGGACATGAGACTACCACTTGGGGTGCTCTATATGAAGCAGATCCTACCTTTGTTGATACATATCAAGCACTTCAAAAAGGTAAACATGTTTCTAATTTATATTTGCAAGATAATGTCCTCTGTCATATGGGGCACATTTGTGTTCCAGTTACAGAGCAACAAAAGATGATATGGGAAGCACACTTTAGTAGGACAGCTGGACACTTTGGTATTGAAAAGACATTGGCAGTTCTTCAAAAACACTTCTACTGGCCCCATATGTGAAAGGATGTGGAAAGATATCTCAAATCTTGAACCCCATGTGTAATAGCTAAGCCAACAAATAAGAAGCAAGGATTGTACACGCCATTGCCAGAACCAACCAGGCCTTGGGAATCTGTCTCAATGGATTTTCTCTTAGGTTTGCCCACTTCAAAACATGGTAAGGACTATATTTTTGTGGTAGTTTATCATTTTTCAAAAATGGCTATCATGATTGATTTTAAGAAAAATATATTTGCTGAGGAAACTACTCAACTATATTTTAGTCATGTATGGCTCCATTTTGGTCTCCCCAAGTCCATTGTCTTAGATTTAGATAACAAGTTCCTAAGTACCTTCTGGTCCACTCTATGGAAGATGATGGATACTAAGCTGATGAAGTCCACAGCCTTCCATCCACAGACTGATGGTCAAACAAAGGTGGTAAACCACTTAATTGTTCACATGATTCAGATGTATCACTCCAAACATCCATGCACATGGGATGAGGGACTTCTTTTCATACAACATGGATACAATCAAGGACTGCACAGCTCGATGAAGCACAGTCCATTCTAGGTATGTTTTGGGTTCCAACCCATAGCACCAATTGATATAGCTATTCCATTTTCCACCATGGAATACACACCTCATGGGAGATCTGAGGTAGCAAAATCAACAAAATTTATTGAACAAATGCAACACATACAACAACAAGTTCATGACATCTTAGAGAAGATGAATCAAAAGGATTAGCAATGCCATGACAAACATAAGATTGAAAACCATTTTGTTGTGGGTGATAAGGTTTGGTTGTAGCTTAAGAAGGAATGACTTGCAGGTCCACACAGAAATATTTGGCCTCTATGATATGGTCCCTACACCATCACCAGAAGAGTTGGAGAAAATGCTTTTGAGTTGAACCTACCAGCCTACCTTGGTCTGCATCCAATATTCAATGTGGAGCTCCTTAAACCATATCACCCACCTCTATTAGACACTTTAGTTGTAGTAGAACAACTAGACATTGATGAGCTTAATCCATAGATTTTTGCTTCAGTAGAAGAGGATCAGATTGTGGATATATGGATGAAGACAATAAGAGGACGCTCTATTCCACTTTATCGAGTGGTCAAAAGGGGCCAGCTTAGCCATCAAGGTGAGTGGCTCACAAAGAATCAAATTAAGAAACAACTACCACACCTAATGGGAAACATTGATGCAATGGGGACCATTGTTTTTCAAGGAGGGAGGAATGATCTAGGCACCAATTTAGGTGACAATTTGGGTGACAGTTCCACCCCAATTGATGATAGAACTTTTGGGAGTCATAACTTTTGCACCGTAGCTCCAATTGACACACCGTTTGAACCATTCTAAAGCTAAGAATGAGGAGAAAATAATGAAATGGAATGAGCTTTACTCAATAAATTTTGAACCCCAAAAACCCAATGGAAGTGCCTCAAATTTCAATTTTAGTAGTGTAGTCTAAAAATAATAAGTTTCTAAAAATAGTAATTCCTCGAATTCTGTATTGTTTTAAATCTTGGAAGTCAAACCACTTAATCTCCCTCGAGATTGGTGACCTTCCACATCCTCCCCATACTTTAAAAATGTGTATAAAGGAAGAGGTAACCCGAAATGTGAAGACAGACATCTCTTCCCAGAGATAAGCATATATTTGTATTATGATCTTGAGTAATACTACATCTCTTCTCAGAGAATTCATTATTACTATGTTATTTCTATGCTATTGAGATATTTATCGACCAGAACTTCTGAGTTTTAGATCATGCTCAATCCAAGTGAAAGAATTATAAAATAATCTACAAATTTCATTGACATTCAAGCCATAAAACATCCAAATACAATTTACAATGATCATGTACAACAAGTATAAATAAATCAATACACTCTTTAGTCTCCCCAAACCAAGTGGTTCTCCTGCGATCTGAGAGACAGGAACATGGCTCAGGAATTTTTCCACCCAACCATGAGGTAATTAAACTTCCTTATATCTCTTCATGACATGAAGGAAATCCAACCTTGCATGAAATGTCAAGCTACCTAGAACAACTGATAGGTGGGAACACCTAATGCAACCTGATGTCTAACATGGAATTCTAAATAATAAAATATAGATTGTCTCACAACGGGATGTGATATATATATATATATATTCTAGATAAAATATTCATTTATTTCAATGATATCTCATTTAGATTTAAACTTTAAAACATAGTAACTAGGCAGTTCTCAAAAAGAGGAAGCTATCTTTGATAATCCACAATCGACATCCTAGCCCAAAAGTAACCCAATCACATTTCTAGATGAAATATATTATTTCTTCTAAGAAATAGATATAAAAATAAATAAATGAAAGAAATAAAGATAAAATATCGACTCATTTCACCTATAAATTGACTATAATTTCCTCTTTTTTCAATCAACAATCATGGAAACACACATTTATAATATAATAAAAAAAAGAACATCATTCATTTATGTAATTTATTATAATGTCTATATTATGGTTATGGTGTGTGTGTGTGTGTGTGTGTGCACGTGCGTGCGTGCGTGTGTGTGTGTGTGTGTGTGTGTGTGTGTGTGTGTGTGTGTGCGGGTGTGTGTGTGTGTGTGTGTGTGTGTGTGTGTGTGTGTGTGTGTGTGTGTGTGTGTGTGTGTGTGTGTGTGTGTGTGTGTGTGTGTGTGTGTGTCATTGTCTAAAAGGGTTTTTTAAAGAAAAATAAAAATAAATGTTAAATTCTTTCCATTTAATAATGTCTCCCAATTTTAACATTTAAATGGAATTGTTTTTTTCTTTTTAATAGTTATATTTAACCTTAAATCATGAAAATCAAAATAAGGAGAATACTTGGGGATATGTGCTTGCTAAAAGGTCAATTTCTTTACTGTTGTTGTTGATCCTCCTCTTTGTCATTGTTTAGAAAACAAAATCATGTCCTGCTTTGCTTAACTGCTCACTAACTACTATGAATGTCTTCAAAGCATTTCTGAGTTTTGTTCCCCTTTTTTCTAGCTTTCCAGAACAATTTATGGTTTTAAATTTCATTGAGAAATGACAAAGTTATAGCTATTTTTCTACTTTTAGTTGCTAAAAAATGTGATGGATATCTTTTCCTTTCTATCATCCCCTATTTATTTTTGAATCTCTACTATTATTGGCATTTTTTAAATTAGTTTTAGCTTATTTTTTTTATTAATGGAGTCTTGTTCAAGTTTTCATGAGAGAAAAACTTCTATAAATAGAATTTAATAAGTTTAATTATTACATGTCATTGCATGATAGGATTATAATTCTTTTATTTCTTATGATTAGATTTTTAATTATAGTATGTATTATTTATATATATATATATCTATATATATATATATATATATATATATATTTTGAAATAAAATATTCACTTAAATCATACAAGAATTATTTAAAATTATATATATATATAGCAATTTAAATTTATAATTGTAATAAGTCTAATTTAGATATAGTCATCCATATTTAAATAAATAAGAAAAAAATATTAATTATTTATGATTAAATAATATATAACCATACATCAATTTAATAAAATATGTCATTTCAAATTATAGTTATACCATTTTAAATATAAAACGTAAAGATATTAATATTCATGACTAAATCAAGCATTCAAAAGGAACTTAATGTTGAAATTAAAACACAATATTTTCTAAGTATCTAACCATCCATTTCATTTATCATCCACACAATAATGCATATTAAACCATTCAAAATAATGTAATATGAGACTATGTGAGTGTGTGAGTGCACTAGGGTTAACTATCCTGAAAATTCTTGCCAAGTGGCTAGAACATCTTTACCTCAACCATGTTCTCATCTTCGATGAGTACATGCATTCATTCTCACTCAATCTTGATATCAATAATTTGGTACCTCAAAAAAATAGCTGAAGTAAAACATTATAATCATCTTGATAATATTTAAGATTTAAATCTATTTTCTAATTTATGGAAATATAATTGCATGATAATTACCTTCAGACACATGGAATTTACGTAAAGTAAAACAACCATAGTAAATGTTTATTAATCTAAAATAATTTATATAGTCCATAAAAATGAGACGTGACATCACTGAATAAATAATTTCTGAAAATGGAGGGGCAATTACATCTTAACTTGAAAAGATCATTTAAAATAATCATTTAGGTAAAACACTTCACCTAGCCATTTATTTTCACACTTTGAAAATAGATCATCATATAGCATATTTTATTGAATATAATACCATACTAAATTTTTTTGGTGCTTCACACTTTCCTCATTCTCAATTTTTTGAAAGTAATGGTTGGGATTGGTTGAAATGCCTAGTTATAGTTGATAAAGAAGACCTAAAAGAGAAAATGGTGTGTGCAAAATATATGTAACTATGTATTGATGAGGTTAAAATAGTATAAAATACTTATTAGGATTTTATGCATGTTTATACTATAAATAATGATGTAATGTTCACAACATTACCATAAATTGCAATGCTAGAAACCTTTATAAACTGGTAATAAGTAGTTTGAAGGAGATTGGTGGCATGAATGATTAAGTAATTAAAAAAAAGTTGGTATGTGCCTGAAGAGATGGGGAAAATATAATGTAATGTCATAAGAAATGTTTATGTGTAATAATTAAAACATCCCATTACTTTTATATGATTTCCATTCCTTGTATGGCTCATAGAATGAATCAAACATAGAATAGTCAACAAATTTAGATATGTAGAAATATTTTAATAACTTGTTCATGAGGTGCATGCTTATTTATAATTTATTCATAAAATTTTAATGGAGATATAAATATTTTCATATGGTATAAAAAATATTCTTAAACTATTAAAAGATATGGACATCAGGTGGATCTCATTTATCAATCGATGTGCAGTGTGTAGATGAGTATCAATCCTTATTAGGAGTAATGTGGCAACATCACATAGAAGTAGAAAAGGATAAAGATATGATACATAATTTGAATTATGTAGATACATTTACAATTTTTGTGGCCCTATTATGATGTTGGATTAAATACATTGTTTAATTAAACAAGACTAAGAGAGAAACTATATATATTGTTTGTTTTACAAGATTGAGGAGACATTTTTTTAGCTATAGATTTTTTAATCTTAATAAAATAAAAAAATTGGGTCCAAATTTTAGATTTGGAATGGTTTGATACATATTTTAAATCTAATAAAATTTATAATATTCAATATATTATAATAATTACGTGCATGTGTACATGGATATTAGATACCCATGTACTACTTTTGAAGACTAGCCAATGGTAACATCAATGAGTTACATGGCATAGGGATATTATTTGATGATATTTTATCATTAATAAGGATAATATTAAGATATATTATAACTTCCCTAGTATCAAAAATAAGGTATCATTTTTATAGGGATGAATTGATTGATGCAATGGCTATAGAAAATCCCACCTATTAGAAATTCTTAAAATTTGGTTCCTTTGCAAGAAGATTATGAAAAAAATTAAATAATTTGATTAAACTTTTTTTAATAATATTAATATCTCTAAAATGATGATTCCATGTATTTTTTTAAAAAAAAATAAAGTGATCATTCCAAACATTTTCCCATTACAATTCTTGATCAATTCAATTTATTGGATGATCCCTCTGAGTGTGGAGCAATAATTGAACTATAGAAAAAAAAAAGTTTTAGAGTTATTTTATAGGAAATTTTGGGTACATTTTTTTCACTGGATGATATATTTACAACTATTATTTTGGGTTCAGTTGAAAACAAGAGAGTTTTTGTTATTTTTTTCCTTCATAAAGTTCAAATTATGAAATAATCTTGACAAAGATTTATATAATTGTTTGAGAATTTACACATCATGGTACATTGTGAATAAGTTCCCCTATGACAAGGATTTGATAATGTTTACATCAATTATTGATAGGATAAGGGTTAATAAAAATGCCACAAGCACAATATATGACCTTATTGAAAATAGGGAAGAAACAATTGCACCAGTTGAGTGCCAATAAATTTAGAGAAATCATGAAGTAGATGACAAAAATGTTAAAATAATAAAAAATTGGTATATTTCATTTAATTTAGATTGGTGGTGGTGTATTCAAAATTCAAAATATATTTTTTGATCTTTTTAATGTTTATGTTCATTATGTTAAAATGTTTCATGTTTTTTAAATGTCATATTCTATGAAACTATAATTAATTATTTCTAATCCCACCATACATTTCCAAGCTTGCAATGCATTTCCAAGTTCATGATGCATTTCAAATATCATGATTCATTTCAAATCCTATGATGCATTTCCAACACTATGATGCATTTCTAATCCTATGATGCATTTTCAAGCCTGTAATGTATTTTCAACTTTGCAATACATTTTCAAGCTTGTGACACATTTCAAAGTTTGTGATACATTTCCAAGAATGTGATTCATTTCAAATTTCATGATTTATTTTCAATCTTACGATGCATTTCCAAGCATGTGATTCATTTTAATGCATGTAATGCATTTCCAAGCCCAAGGGTGTGATGTGTTATTGAGCATGTGATGTGTTTCTTAGCTTGCAATTATTTTAAAGCTTATGATGCTTTTTTGAGATTAAAATTTTTTACCTTAGATTAATTAATTATTTAATCTATACAATGTGATGATAAATGAAATGAAATTATAGAATATTTTTTTTCCTTGATTATTTTTCTTAATGTAATATATTTTATTCTTCCTTAGCCTATTTCATGGTTTATATTAGAAAATATGAGATTATAATTTTAGTGATAAATATTTTTAAAAAGATAATTATATGTTTGAGTGATTCAAATTATGGTTCCATATCTAAAGATGAGCTTAATGATAGTATTCTTAAAACTTTCACAAACATCATATGAAAAATCATTATCTTCTTGAAATTATGAAAATGTTAAATGAAGTATATTTTATTATATAAAAATACTATAGATATAAGAAACCAACCAAACATGTATAATAAAACCTTAATTAAAAACTAGCTATTAGTAGTGAAGAAACTAACAACACCAAGATATATGACACAACCTAGTAAACTTCCAAATAATCTAAAACACCATAAAAAATAACATTTAAAAAAACTACACCACATTAAATATAAAAAACAAGAATTAATTAGAAATTAGGACATAAACTATCTCATACCACATCTTTACCAAGCCCCCATCATCATTAGAAGAAACCATCATTGATGTCACACAAATATACATTATCAAGCATGAAGGAAATGAACTACTTATATTTATATTGAATTTGAAACATATTGGACCTCTTGGGATAAAATTATCCTAAAATTTATCAAACTTTCACCCTTTTTATATTTCCACATCCTCTTTCCTGCTTTAACTAGTTGGTTCAATACTCTCCATTTAAGAAGATTTCATGCCATTCTCCTTATTGTCTTGCTAGGGTAGGAGTATATATATATATATATATATATATATATATATATATATATATATATATATATATATATATATATATATATATATATATATATATATATATATATATATATATATATATATATATATAGATATATATATATATATATATACATACATACATATATATACATACATACATATATACATACATACATATATATATACATACATATATATATACATACATATATATATATTTCAATTAACACTTCATAAATATCATTAGAATATAAGATAAGAATAAGTTATTCTAAAATTGATTGAGCCATATACATAATTAGGGGATTGTTAATAATTTACTCAACAACTAGAGGACGTGGAACTACTAGAAGAGATTTAACATAATTAAAATATATATTAATTTTTTTTTAAATTATTTATATTTTATTAAAAATTTGAAAATTTTGGAATCCATTGAGATTATTAGACAAAGAAATTTTGAATTTTAGGTGTCCTTTCTTATAGTTTTAACTATCTACAGAAGAAATTATTTCATCTTTTGGTCCTAGACCCAAGCTTCCAAATTAGTCTTAAGAATGCCTCATAAATCATTGTCTTTCCACTCACTTATTACCGAGTCCACAACATCCATACAAAAAAATTATTTTATGATATTAATATCCCTTATGTATGATGGGTCAAATATTTTGTAGATCTCCTTGTTTCTCGGAGCTTTTCTATAAATATTATCATCATCATCATTAATATCTATCCATTATAAAACCAAGAGAGGAGTTAGTCATATGGCATTGATATGTAAATGAACTAGATATTTTGAGTGGAAAAAATCTTAATGATTAGAAAAGCTAAATCCATATTCAATGTTTGGTAATACCTTCACACAAAATCTTATGTGAACCAAGCTAGCAATAACCATGGAGATGGAATACATGTAAAATATTTGATGTTTTCATTATTTTTAATCACATTTTCATTAATAACCTCTTCATTATTTGCATCATTGTGATATTTTATTACATTAATTTTAAATCCATCCCATCACAAACTCCATTATAAAGAATATTTGCATGTATTAACACTTATAAATTCTTATTTTGCAAAGCTAGTTTAGTAAATATTACATGCACCAATAGTTTTTTACTAAATTCTAACTATTATTATATATTTTAATTCTCATTTACAAAAAAATGATATAAATTTTTAAAACTTTTTCCACACACACGAAATCCATTTAAGTAGAATTCACAACACCAATGAATCACATTCTAGCCAAATTCGCAACCCAATCTATACTTTTTTTGGGTATATTCCTTAAAATTTTCACTCGTCAAGAATAATAAAGAAGAAATAATTTATGTATTTCTACCCATTAAATTAAAAATATATTAAAAAGGTAGGTATTAAATATCATGGTGTACATAAAAAAAATCATAATATATACATATACTAAAATGATCATAACTTCATGTTTTTTAGATTTATCAGTGTGAATATGGATTATACATGACTATATATTCCTTTGTGCCAAATCCAAGCCTTTGAATGTGTAGGGACAAGGTTGAATCCTACATCATTTTTGTCATGGGAGGGATTTCCAGCCTCCTGTTTTGGCTGAAAATCATGTCTTTTTGTGTTGTACATATGATTTTCAGCCAAAACAGGAGGCTGGAAATCCCTCTCATGACACAAATGATGTAGGATTCAACCTTGTCCCTACACATTCAAAGGCTTGGATTTGGCACAAAGGAATCTATAGTCATGTATAATCCATATTCACATCGATAAATCTAAAAAACATGAAGTTATGATCATTTCATTATATATATATATATATATATATATATATATTCAAGTTCAATTATCAATTTAGTATTTTCCAATTATATATATCTTTTATTTAACCACTAGATTAGATTTAAAAATATTATTTTAAGTTAATTAATGGTATATTTCCCTAGTGCATTAGTTTTATCTTATTTCATTGATAGATGATTATAATATGAACCATTTTGGTAAACCCATATATTCTTCAAACATTTATACCTTACTCTTCAGGTCTCATAGCTATTTATTTAATTTTCCATATATGTTTTGAGATTTGCATTGTTATTACATATTTGGTCAAACCCTAGTTTATATTTACCTATTTTTATTTACATATTACATCCAATTTCATAATGAGGTTCTTCACCTTTATTCCTTGATTGCATATATCTTTGGAGGTTACCTAGGGTTCGGTCCTCTTAATTATAATATGATTTCAAATTTGTCTTATTTACATTAATTATCCATGTCTACTACTTGTGATGTCAATCCTTTTATGGTTGATGTTGGTGCAAAAAAATAACCTATTACTAATGGATATGATAGTGACACTAAAAAATATGATGATCCAAAATATGTTGAAGAGGCTGATCCATGTAGAGTTGCAACCCTTGCCAGATTTATAATTATGGTTGAAAAAAACCTAAAAGCGGGGAATATTTATTTCATAAATTGAATATTTTATAACAAAAAATAGGAATAAGGATCTGTTGCATGAGTAAACTCCATTGGATGGTTCTAATCCTTCCACATTAGGTGGTGAGGCTATTAATCCTAAAAATAATCCTAATATACCTCAAAAGCATGCTACTACACCCCCTCATGTTGATGCTTCTATTCCTAATGCTTATATGGTCCCACATACACACCAAAGACCAATGTAACTCCAAAAAAATCATATATTCAATATCTTAGTGTTATACATAGTCATACCTTACATACCAATGTTAATCATTTGAAGGCATAAAACATACACATGTTAATCTTACATATAGTGGTACATATATTAATCTTTTAGTGAAACACCTTAATGACATGAGCATGTAAATTTTATAATTGTATCAACCATATTGTAAACCTATCCATGTGGTTTCATCTTATGACATATTACACAACCCTTTGGCTCAAGAATTTATTGTTCACCCCTTGCCTCCATCATTCCAAATACATAATTTTACAACATTTAGTTATAATGGGGACCCATCTCAGCATATCACCCATCTCAACATATCAAAGCTTTATTTACATCTTTTATTGGTTCCTTATATGATTGATTTATTATGACAAAGCTAATTTATATGAGTCTCAAGGGATATGATCTATATTTGTTTTATTCCTTACTTGTGGGGTCTATGTAAGTATTACATGATTAACTTGAACTATTATTAGTGCATTTTTTCAATTACAAATAGTTAAAATTTTATATATTCTCAAACTTTCAAAGTTAAACAAAGACCTAATAAACACATAGCTGCATATGTGCTTAAATTTATAACCATTCTTACCAAAATGTTACACAAAATTTATGATAGTGAGTTTAAAAGTAAATTATCAAATATTTTTCTCAACCTACTAAAGGAAAAAATTATTTTTAATAGATATGACTCATTTTAAAAACTTTGTAATGTGTTACACAACATTTAAGTTAAGTTTATGGATGCTAATATGTTAAAATACATATCTATTGCTTCTACATCCACTACATATAAATATCACTAGAAAAGAACATACAAATTTAATACTAATGATGCATTTGATTTCCAAGCTAAAAATGAAGCCAAGAAGTTAACATAGTTTCACAAATGAATGATAAGCTTACCTTTCCCACTCTTAAGAAAAGGAGACAATTTATGGATTTAATAGACCCACTACACTTGGTATCAAAATAATTAGTTGAATGTGATGTGATTTCCTTACCAAATGTTTTTAATATGGATACAACAAGAGAATTTATTAAAGGTTATGACCCTAATAAATTTTATGAATATCATAAAGCTTTAGGACATGCAAGTAATATATGTTTCAACTTAAGACACAAGATCCACGACCTAATTGACAAAAACACTATTATAATTTATGGGCACAATTATACATTAAATGAATCTATTATAAATCCTAATCAACACACACACACACACACACACACACACACACACACACACACACACACACACACACACACACACACACACACACACACACACACACACACACACACACACACACATCTATTACTAAATAAAAACAATCTTAAATAAAATAATGTGCATATGAAAACATCTATACATCATTATACTAATATACATGATAAAGAGATTTACAAAATTATCAAAATGTTTCAAGTTACAAAAGGCATGTGTCTTCCATTTAATTTAATGACCATGTGATACCTAAAAATGCATTACACAATGGTAATATATTCATACATGGTTGTATGGGCAATAATTAAAATATCACACATGGCATTATGATCGAATATGGATCTAGTTAAAACCTTATTTCAATGTCATTATTATATATAAAAGGCTATACTAATACTCATTTTTACTTGGTGTGATTAGGTTATACAAAGTTATGAAGATAATACATGCACACACTTTAGTGGTATTACTCTTCTAGTTGTAATGGGTCTTTAGACTACTCTTGTTTGGTTCTATGTCATAACATATGCTTGATCATACGATCTATTTTAAAATCCCTTGGATTAATAATATGAGAATGATACCTTCTGAATTACATAATTATGTTAAGTATTTATATAAAACATTGTACATATTATTTCTGGCATAGTTTATCATATACATATTTTTACTTAGCAGTCATGTGTGACTATCAAGTGTGCCCAAAAGGAGTGAATAATTTATCTTGTTGTGATCTATGCACATGTTTCATCATCATCCTATATGGTTCTAATTATATTTGATACTATGATATCCACATCTACTATAGAATCTCCTAGAGCTCTGATTCCTAAGTTACACATATCATACATGTGACACCTAGTCATTTACTTATCACGGTTGATTTGAGACCTAGATTAGATATTTTACCATGATATATTCTTATGTAGTCTATAAAATATCCTTGAAATAATTATATGCATATTTATATGGGGAATGGTGACATTTATTTCACATATTTCAATCATTTTTTAAATACATCTAGTGACATATATGACTCTTAGTGTCATAGATTTGATGATATAGACCAAAATATTGGTTAGACCTATTAATATACATCTTGATCTTCATTGATAGTTTTTGTATTATATAATTTTTATTTTTCATATCTCCATTATTCTATTTGTCATACAATCCACGTGTTTTTCTCTTTAGAGTTGATTACAGTCTCATATGTTATATATTTGGTTCCTTAACACTTGCCTCCCCTTAAATTGATATTCTTATAGCCACTTATATTATGTTGATTATTTTGTTGCTTTCGCCTAGTCCATTTAATTTTTATCTTAATATAAACACTTACATCAAATTACTAATGATGAAAACATGTATATCAAGATTTTTTATCCTAGTGTACATTGAGTTTTGAGGGAACTTATAGGTTTCCTAATGTAGACACTAAATTTTGGTATTAAAAACTTTAAAATTTAAGTTTTGATATATCCTTAGATTAAATTACTCATGCATACACATATGGGTCTTTAACACCTTTTTCTTCTATCACCATTCTATATGTCCAACCTTTTCTATTTTTTACCAATCATCTATAAGAATTCCATATTCTTTACCTAACCTATTAATTATCATGATTATATTATTTACATATCATCAAATCAATATTTATAATTTTTTGATTGAAAATCATATCTATATTAAAATAAACAAGTAATATTACAATGCTAGTCATACAAAAAAATGGGTGTAAGAAGTCAAACCCAAAAAATAATCAAACTGAGGTTAAAAAACCCTTGGGAATATCAAGTTTAGAATAGAATCAATAATGACCACTCAAAAAAAAAATATTACATTAGTAGTATAGAATAATAGATAAGATAGTCATAAAATCATAAACCAATCAAGATAATAATTAATCTTCAATAATAAGCATGGGGGCTAGAGGAGACAGTGGAGGAGATAGAACCTATGACTTATCACCCCATCCCCCTTGATTAGGGGGTTATCATCAAAAGGTAAGGGATCCCATCCATCATTATACTAAGAATTATTATTTTCTTCCTTATGTATTAGGAATAATAGCCAGAGCCAGCTACAATTACTTGTCTTGTGTGGGAGGGCCCCAATCCCTTCCATCACCTCCACCTTTGGAAGAGCCACGATACCAATCACACCACAGAGATGAATAGAGAGGGTGTGACTATAAAAAGGAGAGAGGATAATCTATCTATTCCAAGAATGTTTCTAGTATATGCCATGTCTTTGCCCATGAGGAGACAACTACAAGTGTGAAAACACTAGAGGTTGTCGACTAACTACACATGGGGCATTCCCCCAATGATCAATCAAACACTAAAGGTGGTTAAGCTCAAGGAAAAATTTATTATTTTGGATTTAAATTTGTAGAGTGACATTGGAAATGACAATTTATTAGTAAAAAAAAAACTATGTTCAATTTCCTCATGATTAAAACAAGCATAATTTCTAGCTTTTTGGATTTGAAAAAGAATATTAACATAGAAACTTTACCAAAATATATTATATATTGAAATAAAAAGGGATGAGTCCCCCAAAAGAGACGTTTCCATGTAAATACCTCAAGCCTAAGTGGACTAAATAGGGTATGAATCCATTGCCACATAGACTGAGCATGAGAACAAAATTAAAAAAGATTTTTTAGAGTCTCAAGTTGATGACATGTTGGGTAAATAGGATTTAGAACCACTGTGTGCTTAATCAAATCAACCAATGGCAAACCCTGATATAGAATACACAAAATAAAGTGATCCTTCTTAGGCTTAATGGGAGTAGCCCACATGGTGTGAAATATTTTAGACCAAACCACATGACTAGACTAAATATTCCATCAATGATTGAGATTATCATCTTGAATTTATTGGGAGCCTAAAATATTATACCCCAGATGAGGGGAGTAATGAGTAAAGGGAGTGGGTGTAGGATAATGCTAATACTTCCACCAAGGAATAAGGGAATTGACTCAGATATTATGAAGATACTCTCAGGTATGGAACTTTGAATTTCAATAATAGAGTCAACATATGCATTATTTAGATTAAATTTATTCTGAATCTATTCCTAGTGAAGCCAAGATTAGATTGTTTTACAACAAATTTCCCCAATGGTTTTCACACCTTTCTTGAACAACCTTAATCCTCTGATCCAAAGGACTAAAGCAAAGGGAACATTATGAAAAATCAAGTAGGGAGACCATCAAAGAGAAAGAGAATTAATAGAAAGACCATTCCTAAAGCCCTCACCTCTCCAAATGAGATAGGGCTCGAGATTCTCCCAAGCTTTCCAAATGATTTGAATGATAAAAATACCATTAATTTTAATAAGGATAGGGGTAATGATAAGAGTATGAAGCCCAAGGCCTTGCCAAGCATGTTTGCCACAAGGAACCCTATGAGAGATACAATGATGAAATATAATCTTCTATCCTTCATCACCTTCCATTCCATAAATAACACATTTAATATTGAGAGCTAGACCTTGGAGTTTAATATCTAGGAGACCCAAACCACTTGATTCTTTAGGCTGGCAAGAAATATTCCAAGAAACTCTATGAAAGCCTTTTTTTCCCTTTAGAATTGGCCCATAGGAAGTATCTTAGATATAATATAGTCTACCATAGGCAACATTAGAAGGATCCCAACAAGAAGAAGAATAAACATGTGTAGTTTATAAAACCCTGGATAAAATATGAAACTTAATCGCCAAGGACAAAGGTTTAGTGATCAAAAAAGATTTTTTTTAACCCTTTGAACCACATAGGACCACAACTCAAAAGGAGAAGCCTGAAAATTAAATGGAATGTAAAGGAACTTAAATTGAACCCTTAAAATAATCCACTTCCATTTATATCCCTCCTACCAAAGGGGTTTGGGAGAAAAAGATTGTTGGTAACACTAAATTTTTATCCACTGAATGGATGATCTAGAGGCCAAACAAAAAATATGAAGGTAATCCATAGCATTCTTAATTGAATCTCCCTCTTCCTAGAGAGTGAGGAAAGAGTCATTAGTAAAGTGACCATTTATAAACTAGCAGTCAGTATGAGGGAGAGAGATTCCTTTCACTAAGCCTCTAGAGGCATAATTAGTTAACAAATAGCTAAACCCTTTAACTGCTAACACATAAACTTAAGTGGATAAGAAACACCCTTACCTGATAGACTTGTGAAGCTCAAACTATGAAAACTATAGTAATACATGCCCCAACATACTACAAAATCATATTAACCACTTGCACAAACCTGAGACCAAAACTGAGAGCTTGAAGCATGGCTAAAATAAAATTCCACTCAAAGTAATCATAGGCCTTATTAAAATCAATCGTAACAAATATGGCCTTTTGACTGAAAACATGAGCCCATTCCATGCCTTCCCAGACAACAATGACATTGTCTAGGATGTATTTGTGTTAGATAAATCCTATTTTCTCACTTTTAATAATTAAATGAAGAAGATGCTTAATTTTGAGAGATAATACCTTAGTAATTATATTATAAGAGACATTAAGGAGATTAATAGGTCTCTAGTTAGTAATAACCTTAGAGTCACCGGTCTTGGGGATAAACTTGATGTTACTTTGATTTATAAGAGGTCCCAAATAATTCTTCAACAATGATTTAGAATAAACCTTGTGAATATCTGGACCCACAATATCCCATAAGGTTTGGTACAACTCAAAGGGAAACCATTAATGCCTAGAGCTATATTAGTATCCATTTGCATAACTAATTCTTTAAGGATGCTAAGGGTTAGAGGCCTATCACAAGAAACCTATTAAGCAACAAAAATGTTTTAAGGGATAGATTAAAGGCATTGAGCAAGATCAACTTAACTCTTAGGAGAATTGGTTTAGGATTAAAAAACCCCATGATAATGATGAAAAAAAAATTGTAAAATGTCAAGGGGTTTGGTAAATCGAATAGATCCCTCCTTGATAGTGTTTCTAACTATTTTTGTTTTTCCACATTCAAAAGAAGTAAGAAACTAAGATAAACGGTTAGGGGTTTGTACGTACCCAGATGAAGTTTGCTCACCATTATCCAGACGTTGTAGGGACTCCTCTTTGGCTGTGGAGGATGACACCTGTAGAAGAAAGAGACTCAAACAAAGAGATTGTTAGATAGAGATAAGGTGGATTGCCAAGCAAAGCCCAATCCCAAAAGTGCAAAGACTTCCTTGAGGGATGACAGTCCATTGTTTATAAGTAAAAGTGTCAAAAATAAGGAAATGACAAATGACTAGCAAAGAAGAAATTAGATAATGTGTACCTATTTATTTGCAGTCAGTCTGCCATAGTCGCTAACGCCGGTTAGTCTGCCGATGTCGGTTGGTCAATTTGCCAATGCCAATTAGTCTGTCGACATCGGTGGGGGCAATGGACTTTTGGATGGGTCTCAGGGTGTGTCTTTGGTCAACATAGTGGTCTATGGTAGTTAGACAGTCTATGCAGGGTTGCAGGACAATAGACAGGGTCTTAGGAGGGACAAGGGGTAGAGGAATAGGGTGTCAAAGGGGGTAAGAGTATGAAGAAGGATTTTCAGCCTTTCCAGGAGGAAGTAAGGTCTAGTCTGGCTGATAGCCAAGTCTGGTTGATAATGTTATTTAGAAGCAATGAATAGAAAATTGATTGTTGATATAATCTAAATAATTGAAATGAAATAGAAGAAGAATACTTATCTCTTGCTTGGAGTAGAGGCAGAGGTGTTTGAAATGCTTGTACCTATTGTGTTTGTAGCCAGAAGAGTGTTTAGTTGAAGTCTGATGATTGATCTCAGAGAGTTCCTGTTAATGTCCAAGTCTGAGAGCTGAGAGAGGAAGAGAGTCTGAGATAGAATTTGCGTTCACGGTCTGTGATTGATTGATTCAGTGTCCCACGGGGAAGAGAATTCACCTTCAGGTTGTTTTAAGTGATCGACATCGGCGATCCCACCGGTGTTGGCCAACTAGTAACCGACGTCGACAGCTAAAAGATGGGAAAAAGGGCTAAAATTAGCCTTTTGTCCATTCTTCCAACTGCCAGGTCTAATTGTCATTGGAAAATAGTCAAAGGTGGATTAAATAAGTGTGAGGATTAGTGGGGGGAAGTTGGAATAGGTCATAGGGTGATAAATGAGGGTATCCAAGGGAAAGGAATCCAAGGGTGAGGGGTCAAAGGTGATGTGCCATGGGTGAGGTGTCAAGGGAGGTGTTATTAATTTAAAATAAGTTATTATTTTAAATTAATAAGTGTGTGGGTTAGGAATGTGTTAGAAGTGTACCAAGGGGACCAAGGGGGAGTCGACCAAGGAGTAGACACAATTTTGGTGTCTACATTTGCCCCTTTTTGTCTTATTGGTTGTTCTGATGAACTACAAGACAAAAATAGGAGTAAGTTGCCCCATGTATGGGATGAGATGGTTTTTGTCTTGTTGGTTATTCTGATGAACTACAAGACAAAAATAGGTGTTGGTTGCCTCGATTATGGGATGAGGTCTTTTCATCCTGTTGGTTTTTCTAATGAACTACAGGACAAAAATGAATGTAGGTTGCCCCAATTATGAGATGAGGTATTCCCCCTCAAAGCAGGAGTCGAGAGAAGGGAACCTAAAATCGAGTGTTGATTTGATAGATAGTGGATGGATATGGTGAAGTTTGAGTGTGAACGCTGCAATAGTTGAAATTGCGCGCATACCACTTCACATGATGGTCAGGTCAAATTGTCATAGGTCAGGGTCAAGGAGTGCCAAAATCGAAATAACCAGTTCCCAGCATTTAGTCATAGCTGATTGGGTTATTTGATCCAAGCTGTAGCTCCAATGGTCATCGTGTTCCAAGTATCTTGGGCTCAGGAAGTGCTCTTGGAAACATGAAAATGTCACAAGTAACGGGGATCAACTTGCTCGTGATTTAATACTTGTGAGGTTCATAATGCGGTGTGAAAATAATTTTTCTAACCATTTGTGAGGTAGCATACATATAATCAAAAAAACTAAGGCAAAGTTGTCTTGGAAGTGGTCATGGTCAAAGGAGATAGTCACGATCTCCATTGGTCGAGTCGAGTCGAGATAGATAGTTGGTCCATTAGATGGACGGATGAAGGAATGGCCGAGCTAACCTCAGAAGACCTCATGTCAACTGAGTGTTGCCTACATAGCCCCTATTTGAAGGGCCTCAGGCCAATGTAGTTCTCCCTAAAAGGGAGGAAGAAGGTCGGTTATGGATGGTTTGGATGAGGTTAAGCCATGGTTAAAGGTCGAAAGGGTTTGTCCATCAAGTAAATGAACAAATGAATGTGGTTGAGCTAACCCCAGAAGACATCATGTCATCTAAGTGTTGCCTACATAGCCCCTTGTTGGAAGGGGCCTCAGACCAATGTAGTTTAGATGAATAGTCAAAATGGTTGATAGGTTGGTTCGGTCATGTTATAAATGATGAAGGTAAAATGGTTTGTCCATCAGGTAGATGAACAAATGGATGTGGCCGAGCTAACCCCAGAAGATGCCATGTCAACTGAGTGCTGCCAACATAGCCCTTGTTGGAAGGGCCTTAGACTAATGTAGTTCAGACGAAGAGTCAAAATGGTTGATAGGTTGGTTCGGTCATGTTCTAAATGATGAAGGTAAAATGGTTTGTCCATCAGGTAGATGAACAAATGGATGTGGCCGAGCTAAGCCCATAATATGCCATGTCAACTGAGTGCTACCTACATAGCCCTTATTGGAAGGGCTCAGACCAATGTAGTTTAGATGAAGAATCAAAGTGGTCAATGATTGGTTTTGGTCATGGTTAAAGGTAATATGGTTTGTCCATCAAATAGACGAACAAATGGATGTGGTCGAGCTAACCCCAGAAGACATTATGTCATCTGAGTACTGCCTACATAGCCCTTGTTGGAAGGGCCTCAGACCAATGTAGTTTGGAAGAAGATTCAAAATGGTTGATGATTGGTTTTGGTCATGGTTAAAGGTAATATGGTTTGTCCATCAGATAGATGAACAAATGGATGTGGCCAAGCTAACCCCAGAAGATGTCATGTCATCTGGGTGATGCCTACATAGCCCCTATTTGAAGAGCCTCAAACTAATGTAGTTTAGGCAAAGAGTCAAAGTGGTCAACAGGTGGTTTGGTTATGATAGTGGGTTAGCACTTTCCATATGTCTAATGGGGCATGCTTGAAATGATGAGGGGACGATGATGCTACAGCCTTTTCCATATTATGTGATGGTGTATTCTGTAACATTGGTTGAGTGGTCTTTCATTCCTAGCAAGTTTCCATATTGGTGATGGATGTATGCTAAAAATGAAATGAGATTATTTATGCTTCAGAAAGTAATGGTTTATGCTTAACATAAATTGTGGCTGGTCGATAGTTTCCATGTGTATTGTTTTCCATAGAAACTATGTGAAATGGACTATGTCATGTCAGTGGTCTGAAAATGTTTGGTTTGATTTGGTTGGGTTTAGAAAATGATTTGGTTGAATGTGTGACCAAGATGTATAAGAAGTGAAAGGTGCATTTCTCTTTCATTGACAAGGACTATAATGATGGCATAAATCAGGGTTTTTGGAAACAAAAGCCCTATTCATGCATTACGTCGTTGACCATTGGTTGTGTTAGAGAAGTACTCGAATCACTTGATGTTAAGTGAGCTCAAAATCCCTTGAGTATGTTGGGGTGATAGGTGTGATTATGTGATATGGATGGATGGGGGAACCCTTTTTGGCAGGAACAACTTTGCCCCTTTTATAGGTGACCCTGAGAACGACTATAGATAAGTCCATGACTTTATAGTTTGTCAGTCAATTTTTTTTTTGACAAACTAATCGATGTGGGAAGTATGTGAGGGGATGTTGTTTTGTTTTGTGGTCATGTTGTGAAGCTGATCGATGCGGGAAGCTTCTAAGAGAGTGATGTTGTATGTAGCAAAATTTGGGCATAGCCATCCTTCGAGGGAGTGGTCTATATTTTGCTTTGTATATTTTTGAGGGTTTTGAATAGCTGTCCTTCAAGGGAGCAGTCTATCAATTACAGAAATTATGTAGCTATCCTTCAAGGGAGCAATCTACATTTATAGTTTTATGACCTTTTGATATAGGCATCCCAATTTTATATGTTTTTGTTGACTAAAATTTTGGTCATGGACTTGACTATAGAGGTTTAGAGGGTTTCCCTTTTATTAGGACAAAGCATTCATACTTTATAAAAGGGTTAACTAACATTTGCAGGGTTGAGGGTTGAAAAGGAATAAGAATGATGATGAGGGGAGGTTGCTCAAGGGATCGAGCTCAAGTTAAACGTCAAGTGAATAATTACTTGACTAACAATAGACTGGTCGAAGATGTAGGGCATTAAGGGGCTTAGGTTTTAGTCGGCCTTCAAGAGAGGACAGATGAGAAGTCCCTGATCTATGCTTGTGAGTTATGATGCAAGGTCTGAGTCAATTAGGAGCAAACTTGCCCCATTTTCTTCGTTCCAAATTGGTCACATGTTGGTCATTGTTTGGTTGGTTGATGTTTGGTCGATGCTTAGTTGGTTGATGTTTGGTTGGTTGATGTTTGGTCGATGCTTGGTTGGTTGATGTTTGGTCGATGCTTGGTCAGTTGATGTGTTGTTGGCATGTTTTGGTCGATGTGGGATGTGAAGTTGGTCAGGATGTTGTTGGCATTGGGTAAGGAGGCCGTCGAGACCTCACTTGTAAAGAAGTCCCCCTAGCATGGTGTAGCAAGTAGTGTTCTTGATAAAAGCTCGCTGTCTATTGCTAGAGAGTTTGGGAGGGATGATAGAATATGTCAAGTAGTCCACGAGTCACTTATACCAAGCGTCATGTGGACTAGTGAGGTTAGGAGGAATTTCCCCCAGTGATGATGGTCGAGACATGTCCAAGATAGAAATCTTGGGTTGTGTTGGTTGAGAGGTCTTGATGAATAATGGATATGTCAAAGGTGTAGATGTGTAGTCTTTTCCTTTATCCTTCATAGTTTGGGGCCTAGTGGCCACATTAACAGTGTTGATTTCGAATAAAGGTTGAGTAGGTGGTTGAGGGGCTATAGTCTTGTATGGGGATCCTAGTTTAGGTGAAGAGGTTCGAGAGGTATGAGACGGTGCCGGTAGTTGGTCAAAAATGTGGTCAAAAAAAGCCTCAATATGAGGGGTGTCCTTTGCCAGATGTTGATGGATGGCAGCCTTAAGAGCGCAACAATGCTCAGTGTCATGCCCCAGTGTGCGATGATACTAGCAAATTTTAGTGTCATCGAACCAAGGTGGTTTTGGTCTGAGAGGTTGGTAAGGCTTGATAGGCGGGAGGACGATGCTAGATGACTGCAACAATCGACATAACATCAAAGCATAAGAACCCTTTAATGGGTTTGCACTCTTTGTTACAGTAGAGGTTGACAATTTCTATTTAGGAGTTGTCTGGAGGGTTTGTTGTGTCACCTTTGGCGGTATGGCCACATGTGAAGATCACACATTCTTATTGAGAGGTGTTGGATGTGGGAGCAATCCTGCTAAAGTAGAGGGATGTGGACCCAAGATAGATGGTAATGGCAAAGGTGGGGGAGGAGTTCTCTAATGGGGTTTAGTAGCCTTCTTTGGTTTAGTGTGAGGACTACTATTGTGTGGAGCAAGGTTTAAGTCTACCGTCACTTGTGGGTGAGTGAGGTTGGATGTAGGGCACACACTGAGGGCTTTAACCTATTTCGGCATGGTAGATGACTGTAAGGGTTTGGATGAGGGTGCATGAGGTTTTATAGTTGATCATTTAAAAAATTGAGATGATTGTGAAAGAATCATCACCGGATCTTCTTTGGTCGAAGTTGGTGAAGTGATAAGTTCCTCTCTCGATGGAGAAGGAATTGGATAATGTGGCTCTTTAGTTGGATAGAGCATAGGGATAATCATGGCTTTTTCATGTGGTCAAAGAGCAGAAAAAGTATGATCCCCCACTGATGATAAGAAGGATGAGGGTGAGGCAGTCGGTGTTGGTGTCGTCAAGGCATCCTCCAATATGTGAGAGGTCAAGGTAAATTCTCCCACATGTGAAAGAGGTGTGGATGGAGGACTACAAGGAGAAGAAAGCTCTTCTACCTGTGGTAGAAAAATAGGAGAAGAAGACTCTTCTACCTGTAGTGGACAAATAGATTGACTAACCTCTTTAGACTGTGGGAGAGGTTGGTTAGAAATGATAGGAAAGATCGTGTTGACCATGCATATATTACGCTCTTGGGGGTCATCGGCCATGGTGTGAATGTTGTTTTGGCTAGGGGGATGGTTAGGAAAAGGTTGTCTAAAGATGTCTATGTTTTGATTAGGTGGCACATTCGGGTTATCCAAGACAAGATTACCTTTATCTATCATGTCTTGGACAATGTTCTTGAAGGTTTTGCAATTGTTTATGTCATGGCCTTTGACACGGTGATAATTGTAGAAGTCATTTTCCCTGTACCATGCAAGGATGGCTTTTGAGGGGTCAACTTGAGGTGGTCAAATTTGAGGGAGATTGAGGACCCCCTACTTGATGAGTTTATCCAACATGGAATCGTATGACTCTCTTATTGGAGTGTATTGATGCTGTATGTATCGTTGTTGGAATTGTTTTGTGATGTAGTCTGATGTGGATGTTTGAGGCTGGTTAGTTGTTGTTGAAGATGATGGCCTAAGGACCTCAGAATTTGCCTCTCCTTTGGACTTGGAGTGGGTAGAAGAAGGCTTGGAGGAAGAAGGGTCATTGGATTTTGCATTGGTATTTCGCAATTTGACCTTGTCCTCTTCAATAACGCGGAGTTCAAGCTTTCGAGCCATGGTGAAAGCTTCATCAAAAGTGTGGAATGTCTGAACCCACAAAGTAGGTGAGATGTGCTTGGCACATGCTCTAGAAAAGAGCTCAATGAGCTCAGTTTGAGATAAGGAAAAGAAGAGTTGGTTAATTAAACCTCTCCAATGGGTGATGAAGTCAGCTATTGATTCATCATCAAATTGTTTGATAGAGTATAGGTCTGTAATGGAGACCTTTTTGGTGATGTTGATTGAAAAGTGGTCGAGGAATAGTTGGGTGAGTTGAGTGAAGGAAAAGAGAGAGTGACTGGGAATAGAGCTATACCAGTCAAGGGCAGCCCCCAAAAGTGACATGGGGAATGTGCACAGTAATAACGCATCATCATGAGCTATAAGATAAAAAGCGTGTCTAAATGCTCATAGATGTTATTGTGGGTCCTCCTTATTCTAAAAGCGTGTAAATTTAAGAAGCTCCCACTATCTAGGATATGGTTTAATGGGGATAGAAGGGTGTATGGGTTCATTGCAGACTTGTTCATATGAAAGAACATTACTTGAACCAAAAATGGATGTCTCAAGATTACATATCTTATCCATCAGCATCTTAATAAGATCAGCTAACGAATTAGCATGAGGGGCACCCCCTAGGTTGTAAGGTACCGAGAGGGCATTAGGAGGAGCATATGATGTACTTGGTTGTGCTTGTATAGGCACAACATATTGGTAGTTCATCATAGGGACTGAGGTGGAGGTCAAAGGGGCTTGCACCGTGAAGTTGGAAGGCACAAGTTGACTAGATACCGCCAAAGGTGGGTGAATGGCAGCATTGGCAAAAGGGGAGGTAGACACTCCTCCATTTATAGGTATGAGAGTGTGTGGAGTTGAGACAATCAAGTTTTGGCATGATGTAGAACTTGGTTGAATTGCGTGTGGTTGAGGGGGTAATGAAACCCCGATGGAGGTCGGTCCAAAAATAGATGGGGAGGTCAAACTGAGCATATTGGCCATGGTCGAGTTAATGTTTGAGGCAATAGCCTGAGTCATAAAAGGCTGGGTAGAGGATGGTGTTGATTTCATCGCTGCTTCACCCGAAAGGTCTCGCGTTTGGTTTCTTGCAAGATAGTGCTGGAGAGCCTTGACATTGTGGTCAAGGAGTCTCTCAAAGTTTTGGTCCCCTTCGGGAACAATTGAATGTTGAGTTGGAGTTGATCAGATAGGAGTAGTCTCAGTGTTTGAATGATACCCCATTAGAGGACTTGTTATCAAGGGCAAAGTCAGAAGTGGTTGTTGCCTTGCGTGGTCAACAAGAGTTTTGGTTTGACTGTGTGTCAAAACCATCCAAGGCAAAAAGGGTCAGGTTTTAAAAACTATGTTTTTTCAATTTCAGAGAGCCAAAATGTGTTTTTGGCAGAAAAAGGGGCAGGTTTTAAGGTTGTTATTTTGGAGGAAAAGTTGTTGACAGTGATCGATGTCGGTACAAAAACTAATGCTGGTGAAAAAAAGTTGCCGATGTCGGTGGAAAAATTGATGTCGATTACTGTGTTCTTGGGAAGGAAGAAGAAAAGGTTCTGAGTTGTTTGAAGATCAGAAAAATGTGTCCTCACCAACTCAAAAAATTATATATAGATAGAAAACTAGACGAAGACAAGCAGACCCTAAACGTTAACTCCTAAGAATAAATTTTAGAGTCTTGTTGGCTTATGCCTTAGAAGAGTGTGTTTAGGAAGTTGGCTTGTAGAACGGGTCCTAGAAGAGGCAGTCTAAGGTTGGTTTCAAGTTAGTTTTGGTGCTCAAGGTCTGTATTAGGTTATGTACGTGGCCTGGTGCTAAGGAGTAAACTCCCCTCACTTCATGAGCCTAGAGACAAGCTGGGTCACTTAGCCAGTATATACTTCCCCTAGAGTTTATACTCTGCCAGAGAACAGAGTGGGCTCTCCCCTTGGTAGTGAAGTCCAAGCAGGATTGCCAGGAAGGGTAAGGTATCCGCTAGGTGATGAAATCCTAGTCGGGCCTTGTCTTAGGTATGTTTAGATGTTTAGTTTGTGAAACTGGTCTGGATGTGTAACATAAGTGCACTATGCTTTATTCATAATGTGGTTTTGTAATTACTAGATGAGTGGACTAAATATGCATTCAGATAGAAATGAAATGCAATAGATTTTAAGCCCAAATTGAAATGTGTGTTTGGATGAAAACAAGTTGAGAAAAAGGTTAAGAGTATGAACTTCACTACTCTAAGATGCAAGAAGGAAAGGTGACAAGAAGAAAAAGAAAGATTCTTTTTAACTTGTGCTTATGGTTTCGTTTCAAAATAAATAGATAGAAGAAAAAGGATGCAAGAAGAAATCTAATGCACCTATATGAATGTTTTTTTAGAAGAAATGAGTATGAACCCAAGGAAAACTACTAGGGTCCTATCAGGTGTGCCAAAATGTTTCTAACTATTTTTGCTTTTCCACATTCAAAAGAAGTAAGAAACCGAGATAAATGGTTAGGAGTTTGTACGTACCTAGATGAAGTTTTTGCACCATTATCCAGATGTTGTAGGGACTCCTCTTTGGCTATGGAGGATGACACCTGTAGAAGAAAGAGACTCAAACAAAGAGATTGTTAGATAGAGATAAGGTGGACTGCCAAGCAAAGCCCGGTCCTAGAAGCGCAAAGACTTCCTTGAGGGATGGTAGTCCACTATTTATAAGTAGAAGTGTCAGAAATAAGGAAATGACAAATGACTAGCAAAGAGGAAATTAGATAATGTGTACCTATTTCTTTGCAGTCAGTCTGCCACAGTCGCCGATGTCAGTTAGTCTACCGACGTTGGTTGGTCAAGTTGCTGATGCTAGTTAGTTTGTCGACATCGATGGGGACAATGGACTTTTAGATGGGTCTCAAGGTGTGTCTTTGGTTGACAGAGTGGTCTGTGGTAGTCAGAGAGTCTATGCAGGGCTGCAGCACAATAGACAGGGTCTTAGGAGGGACAAGGGGTAGAGGAATAGGGTGTCAAAGGGGATAAGAGTATGAAAAAGGCTTTTCAGCCTTTCCAAGAGGAAGTAAGGTCTAGTCTAGCTAATAGCCAGGTCTGGTTGATAATGTTATTTAGAAGCAATGAATAAAAAATTGATTGCTGATATAATCTAAATAATTGAAATGAAACAGAAGAAGAATACTTATCTCTTACTTGGTGCAGAGGCAGAGGTGTTTGAAATGCTTGTACCTGTTGTGTCTGTAGCCAGAAGAGTGTTTAGTTGAAGTCTGATGATTGATCTCAGAGAGTTCCTGTTGATGTCCAGGTTTGAGAGCTGAGAGAGGAAGAGAGTCTGAGATAGAATTCACGTTCGTGGTCTGTGATTGATTGATTCAGCATCCCAGGGGGAAGAGAATTTGCCTTCAGGTTGTTTTAAGTGACCAACATCGGTGATCCCGTTGGCGTCGGCCGACTAGTAACTGACATCGGTGGCTAAAAGATGGGAAAAAGGGATAAAATTAGCCTTTTGCCCGTTCTTCCAACTGCCAGGTCTAATTGTCGTTGGAAAACAGTTGAAGGTGGATTAAATAAGCGTGAGGATTAGTGGGGGGAAGTTGGAATAGGTCATAGGGTGATAAATGAGGGTATCCAAGGGAAAGGAATCCAAGGGTGAGGTGTCAAAGGTGATGTGCCATGGGTGAGGTGTCAAGGGAGGTGTTATTAATTTAAAATAAGTTATTATTTTAAATTAATAAGTGTGTGGGTTAGGAATGTGTTAGAAGTGTACTAAGGGGACCAAGGGGGAGTCGACCAAGGAGTAGACACAATTTTGGTGTCTACAGATAGTTTTGATTATATCGGCAACCCTCCTAAAATATTAAATATGTTGGACTTATATGCCTACAAAATTCTAGAGGCATCCAATTATAATGGACTTATCCCCATGCCAAGCAAAAATCATTCTTAAAAATTAAATTATCTTTATGGATTTAGCTCATACATGTTGCACGTAAATGGCTTAATAAATTACACAAAGAGTCTCATATAAATACATAATAGTTCTAAGCCTATTTCATTATATAGCATCATCTATCACTATCAAAAGTTATAGTACATGTTACATGCATATAATGAATACCAAATCACACACGCACCTAACAAAGAAAATTACATGTAGTTACATCTATCCTCAGAGTATTGGATATATAGGTAGTGCTTGATCATTATTTAGGGATTGGTTGAGTTCAAATCAACATAACTCTTCCCTTTTTATAAGTCTAAACCTAGTGTTGAAAGTGGAGATAAGATTTTAAATTAAAGGAGATAAGTTTTATGTATTTTTGCACATAATGAGCATATTATAATCATACTTCCTATGACCTATCTCATTCCAATGAGTACATATCAGTGTACATGTAAACTACCAACCTTATTAATCCTATTTGAGATTATTCTCATGTTTGGACACCTCCCTAGTCTATCATGCACACTTTTAGACATTCCCTACACTCTTTTATCCCTCTTGCTCATTGTCAAACCCCTCCAATGCTTCTTGAGACACCTTCAAAGACCCAATGACCACCCTAAGGCTCTTCATTGACCTAGGCCATGGATTTTTGGGATAACATGCAACCTAGGACTCATTTTTTAGCCTAAAGTTTATAGCCTAGGTCATAGCTTGTCCAGAATGTACCTTTTTTTACCCTTTTTAGTCATCAATAGAAAAAAATAGATAGATTGTGGTCTTCTTGAGCCTTGGGTCACCTATATCACTCCTATTTACCCTTATATTTTAAATTATTCACTTTCTTATCTCTTACACCTTTTTTAATCTCTCTTGATTCATTCTTGGTGATTTTGAGATTCCATTATGATAGAGGATTACCTACATATGTATAGATTTATTTGGTAACTCCTTTTTTACCTCACCTTATGCTTCCATTATAAAAAAAGGGATAGGTTTAATATCTACATCGATACCTAAGTTGAGGACTACCACATCAAGATATGCATAATTGATGAGGGAGTTGCATTGAATATCATACCACTTTGGGTGTTCAACAAGCTTGGAATTAGTTGTAAGAGGCTGTCTAATTCTCATCACAACTATTAGTGTCAACAATGACATGGTTGAATCAGTGGAAAACATGAAGCTTCAAATCATGTTTAGGCCCAAGATAGTTAGGATTAAGTTTTTCATGATACATCTAGATCTCTTATATAAAATTATTCTTGGTTGTCTTTGGACCATTGCCATGCAAGTCATCACGTTGATGTTTTGTATGGTCTAGTTTGTGCATGAAGGTGAGGTTCACACCATGGAAGTTGAACTAAATCCTTGGGAATTGATATACATAAATAAAAATCCCTCTGATGAAGCTTTGGTTGTCTCTATGTAGGGTTGTTTGGTCTCTCAAAAGGCCCTTGTAGTTAAATCTTATTTCTTCAAGGATGAACATTTTGACCCTATTGAGTATCAGTCAACATCCACTCTTCCCATGATCATTACATGACCCCTGATACCTCCTAATTCTAAGAATTCAATTAAATATTCACTCTTAGGGGACCTCTGCTAGTATAATTCTCTAGATGTCGAGCCTCTTCCACTTTTATCATGATTATGCCATTATCATATTGGCACTCTCGATACCTCTCCTAGTGAGGTATTCTAAGTTGTCAAGGTGGATCTTGAGTGATATTCTATCCATTGTATAGAACTAAACCTTATAAATGGGATTATATCTTAAAATAATCTCATGCCCATACATCACCCGTGCCTTCTTCCTCTTACTTGTCTAAGTTCATAGGTCTTATTCACCAACATTGACCCTACCTCTAAAACTCCTATGTTTTAGGTCATAACTGGTAAACCTTTGGATATGGATGATCCATCACCTTGATCCCACCTTTTCCCTATAATTTTTCTTCTATAGAGGCTAAGCATTGGCCTAACACAAGGGTAGGCCCCTGGTTAAGGTGAAGTGGTGACCTGCCCTTGGGGGTAGGCCTAGGCATGGGCCTATGGTACTTTAGTAACCCCAAAAGCTTATTAGAACACCTTCCCCAAGCCACAATTCCATGGATTACCTCTCTCATGGAATTTTCCATCAAACCTTATAGGTCTTTATGGTTGTTTTTCTTGTACACTCTTCCTTGGATGTACCCTAGGATAAAACTAGAGACTTTTTCTTCTTTTTATTGGTGGTACTATTGGTTGCTTGTAGTTAATCCTCTACTAACTCTCTCTCCTCTTTGTTATGGTTCTTATAGGTGGGTTAGTGGTTGTTAGTATAGGTTATTAGAATAAAACTAGAACATTCTAATTATAGGGATATCATGCATAGTGGAGAGTACAATAAGGCACCAGAGAGACAAAAGTAGTATAGGCCATGTATGACATCTTCAATTAGATCAAAGAGTAGGATGAAGCATAGATATAATATAATATAACCATAACTTGTATTTTATCAAATTATACGATAAATAAAAGTAGAGTACTTAACTATACATACACCATATGTAAAATAAAATAAAATAAAATAAAATAAGGGAAAACTATAACAAGATAATTTATATTAATCTATATTAACACATCAAACCAAATTCTATTACATCAAAGTAATATTTATAGCCTTTTACAATCTTATTGTCTCTTCACCTTCTAACCTTTTAAGAGACAAAATGAAAGACTCTTCGCATTCTCTAATTATCTAATTAGACTCTCAAGTCTGAATACGTACAAAACTATACAAAAGATAAAATCAAATACTTTGTACATGTGTTTATCTTATATACTTCATGGTTTTAGCAAGCTCCATTATTCATCTAATAATGGTTTTGGTTTTTTGAGACTTTATTTGGGATTATATGGAAAATATTCATCTATCATGAACCTCATACCACCCCTAATTGTATCTCACCATAAATAACATTGGGACACTCTTTCATTAGGCCATTACACAATGACGGTGGCTCTAATGGTTAATATGTATCTCTTGCCTCTTTCACTATGACTTCTCTTCATGTATGTTTCTTTGCATGTTGAATTAGGATTTTAATGTGAGAAAACCAAGTGAAATATAGGTATGCACCTATTATTTCACTTTTCCCCCTCCTTAGGTACACTACCTCCTCCTCTCATCTGCAAGACAAATCAATGTGACAATATAGTAATTATGTGAGCAATCAGGTTAAAAAATGTGTTCAAAATTTTTTTTCCCTTCCCCCCCCTTTTTAATTTTTTTTGGGAATTTTTTAGGCCCTCTCTATCCTAGGACATGGATTTATAGGAGAACCCATGGCCTTCCAGTGGTATTTTCCATGGGTCCCATAACCTACTAATGGTCTAGGCCACGAGTTTGCCTAGGCAAGCTATGGCCTAGGATATGACACCCTAAGAAGTCCTAGGGCTTCCAATAACTCACTCCCCAAGCCCACATTTGGCCTCTTCTTGGGATTTAGAGTTTTATCCCCTCTCATGGTCATGTTATATGCTTTTTCCAATCGATCCATTACCTAAATCGATTAGAATCCTTCAAAATGCCTTTTATAGGCCCCTTTTTGGATTTTTACCCTCTATTACATTTTAGACCATGAAACCTCTATCTTAGGAGTTTAGGCCCATTCTGAGCATAATGGTGGGCTTTTTTTATCTCTTTTAGGCCTTATTGAGCCCTCTTTAGACCTTTTTGGTCTTGAGGACCTACTATGAGTCCCCATTGGCCTCTCAAGCCTATGCACTCCATGTCAAATACACCTTAGGATAATTTTTTTGCTTATTTTAGTTATTCATTTATCTATAGTTCCATGGTTGAGTCATTCTAACTCTTATTTTTTTATTTCCTCATGGTTCTTGTAGGTGGTGTCAATTATTGGCTATAGTGGTTTGATACTTTATCTAGTCTCCACTAACTAGGCATCATCTTCTAAGGACTTATTACCACCCATCATCACCTCTTACCATGGCTAGTATCCGTCATCTACCTTGATTATTACTTGGATTCATTCTCCACTTCCCTTGTGTAGCTCATTTGTCATACTTCATGTTGAGATAATCCTTCAATGGTTTCATCTTACATCATTGAACCCATCATGGTGTACCTCTTGTTAGGAATTAAATGAATTCAAACCAAATTTAATCCACCATAAAATCTTAATGTAAAACACATAAACCAGATTTTAAATGTGTAAAATCAAATGTCACTATGCACCACTTGCATCACAATATCAATTCATAAAATCATAGTAAATGAAACCATTAATGGATAAAATAAAAATAACAATAAAGACCATAACACAGATATACCTTGGTTCACCCAATGTGGGCTACATCCACTAAGAAAGTCCTCAATAAAATTAATGATAGAGAACCTCTTATAGAGATTAAAAATCTCCTTCAAAATTCACACAAGAATTCTCTGAATTGTTGATCTAAATCTAAAATCTATCAATAATTCTCCACACATGCTCTACCACACCTATACCTATATAATAACATACCACAAACTGATATACCACACCATGTAAATAAACACATCACTATGCAAAGTCACACCACCACTTGTATATATACAAAGATGGAAGAAATCCATCAAACAAGGTGAAATATGCCATGTTTATCCAAGATAAGCATTATCCACAAGGAAACACCCATCCTCTACCTATTCATGCTTATCCAAAAGCCCACCTAAGGAGGAACACACCATCCTCATCTTTTCTCCACAAAATGCTCTCACAACTTTCAAGGAGATAACAACTAAATCCAAAAAACATGGAAGTCAATCCCACTTCCACAAAACATGGAAGTCAACATGGAAACTAAATATTTAACAACTAACTCCACAAAATAAGGAAGACATAAAAATTAGAAATATCTAAAAATATTCCACTCACATGGAATCAAGGTTCCATAAAAGGTGGAGTGGGGGGGAAATGTGCTCCCCATATTTGTGGAGCTCTCTAAGCCCCCAAAATGTACCACCATGGTCATGTGATATCCCTAAAGGGATCCACACTAAACAATCTCCCACTTGGAGAACATTTCTATTGAACATAATCTATCACTACTCCATGACCACTAAGGCCAACCAAATTTAAACATATTCTCAACTTGTCCAATGTGACCACCTTGGTCATCATATCCATAAGATTCTGGCTAGTATGAATCTTTTCCAACTTCACCAAGTTCTCCTCCAAAGCTATCCTGATGAAGTGGTAATGTAACTAAATGTGTTTTGTCCTCGAGTGGATAGTAGAGTTCTTTTCCAACTGAATAACACTCTAACTATCTCTGTGTAGTCTCCTAACTTCCTACTCATGCCCCAACTCTAAAAATAAATGATGTAACCAAATCATCTCCTTGCTAGCCTCTATGGTAGCAACATACTCTACCTTTATGGTTGACAAAGCCACAACCCTCTATATCCTAGAAATCTAACTAACTATTGTATCTCTAATAGTAAATATATAACCTATCATACTTCTCCTGCTATCAAAATTGACTACCATATTTGAGTCTACATAACCATGAAAAGTGGTATTTGATCCACCATAACATAATGCAACATCCATGGTTCCTCTCAAATACTGAAGAATCCACTACACTACTTACCAATGCTCATAATGAGGATCACTCATATACCTACTCACAACTCGCACTACTTGGGAAATATTTGTCCTAGTACAAACCATGGCATACATCAAGCTACCAACTACTAATAACGTACCTTGGACATCTTAAGATTTTTAACCTCTATCTTGGGACACTACTCCTTTGATAATCTAAAGTGGCCTACCAAAAGAGTACCAACATTTTTAGCATCCAACATGTAAACCTTTCCAAGAATTTCTTCACATACTCTGATTGGGATAAAATCAGCTTCCTCTCCTTTCTATCACGATTAACCCTCATACCAAGGATTTGCTTCACTGCACCCAAATTATTCACATAAAAGGAGTCACTAAGGTGTTTCTTAAGTATATGAACATGTTATATGTTATTTCCTACAACTAGCATGTCATCCACATACAAGCATAATATAATAAAAGAACCAACATTAAAATATTTGATGTACATGCAATGGTCAGAATTATACCTTTGATAACCTTGTTCCAACATTAAATAATCAAATTTCTTATACCATTTCCAAGAATCTTGTTTCAGACCATACAAGATCTTATTTAGTCTACACACATAGTTTTCCTTTCCTTTGACCTCATATCCCTATGGCTGCTCCATATACAACTCTTCAACCAAATATGCATGAAGAAAAGTAGTTTTGACATCTAACTATTTTAAGTGAAAATTCTCAACTACAACTAAACTAAGAACAGTCCTAATAGAAGTCATTTTTACAATAGGAGAAAAAATCTTGTCAAAATCAATACCTAATTTTTGTGTAAACCCCTTGACCACCATTTTGGCCTTATACCTTTTTCTCTCTTCATCTTCTTTTATTTTGTAAATCCACTTGTTTGGCAATTCACTTTCCCTTGGGTAGCCTTACCAAATCCCACATTTGGTTCTCCATGAGAGATCTATGTTCCTCATCCATGGCTTGTTCCCATTTCTTCCTGGCATCTACCTGCATTATTTCCTCATAACACTTTGGATCTCCATTGTCATTGAGTAATAAATAATTCAATGAAGGAGAAAATTTTTTATGTGATCTTCTTACCCTAGAAGACCTTCTTACCATAGGAGTTTGGGGTCAATGTGTAAAAGGGTCATGAACTGAATCATTGGATACTTTTTCATCCATAATGTCATCCAATACTATGTACTCTTTATGTTCTTGTTCCTATTCTTGTAATTGATTATTATACATGAATTTTTCATTAAATATTACATCTCTATACCAAAATATTTTCTTATCTCTAATGCTCCATAAATGAAAACCAAAGTCATCCTCACCATATCCAATAAATGTGTATTTTTCTAATTTTGCCTCTAACTTGGTCCTATCCTCTTTCTTAATCAGAGCAAAAACCTCACATCCAAAGACTTTAATAAAATAATAATCAACATTCTTACCAAACCAAGCTTGTTTAGTAATGCCTCCATCCAAAGGCATTGAAGGTCCTCTGCTAATCAGATAAACTATCATGCTAACTACTTATACCCAAAATTGTAAAGGCAACCCTACATGTAATCTCATGCTCTTATCACGTTCTATTATTATTCTATTTATCCTTTTAGATACCCCATTCTATTGTGGAGTTCCTAGAACCATCCTTTTCCTATGAATTTCATTGTTAGAACAATAATCAAAGAAAGCATTACTACAATGCTCACCTCTATTATCTAATTTGAGACATTTCAACTTGAGACTTGTTTCATTCTCAACCAAAGCTTTCCACTTCTTAAAAGTGTCAAATACATCAAATTTACTTTTAATGCAATAAACTTAAACTTTCCTAGTTTCATCATCAATAAAAGTGACATAATAATTAGAACCACCAATAGAAGATACCTGAGTTGGTCCCCATACATCTAAATGTACCAACTCTAACTTATGCTCTTTCTTTATGGGTTCAACTTTCAAGAACTTAACTTGCTTTTGTTTCCCATACACACAATTCTCATAGAAGTCTAAATCATTTTTTTTTTTAATTTAGGGAACTTGTCTTTTAAGATCTCCATGCCCTTATGGCTCATATGACTGAGCCTATAGTGCCACATAGTTTTATTTCCATCTATAAAAACTAAATCACAAAAATCAACACCATTAGTCAAATAAAAAGTACCAAATTTTTTACCTCTTGAAACCACAAGATCACCTTTGGTAACTTTCCAAGAATTTATAGTAAACATTATTGAACAGCCCTCACTACCTAATTGCCCCACTAAAACCAAATTCCATCTCAACATAGGCACATGTCTGACATAAATAGACACATGCTTCCATTTTACATTTTCACCTGAACAAAACCTTTCCCTACTATCTCACATAGTTCATTATCACCAAGATAAACATTTCCCAAATTTTCCTGAACATATTTAGTAAAATAATGCCTGTGTGGGGTGGCATGAAAAGAAGCACTTGAATCTAATACCCAAGACTCACAAAAATTAACCAAATAAAAAATTAAGGCATCTTGACAAGATTTACCTGATGTCACATTTACCTCATTTGTTTATTCCTTGTTGGAATTCTTATCCTAAAGTGACCAATAATCCTTCTTTGAGTGTCCACTCTTCCCACAATGCTAACATATCATCTTGGCTCTAGATCTAGACTTATATCATCTACCTTTTGACTTTCCATGATTTCCTTTGCTATTGTCATTTTTCCTTCCTCTAGTTTCAATAGACAAAGCATTACCTAAAGATGATTCACTAGTTCTATTCCTTTGCATTTCCTCACTAAGAATCACACCTACAACATTCTCAAAATTTAAACCTCCCTTGGTAGGGACTGTATTGTTCATAGCCATAACCAAGCTATCCCAACCTAAATCAGAAAAGCTCTAACTTCATCATCAAACTTAAAACCGTATTAAAATAATTTAGATAACTATGAATAGAACCATTATTAGAAATTTTCATATTAAATAATCTTTTCATAAGAAAAAAATTATTTGAGGTAGAGGGTTTCTCATACAACTTTTCAAGTTTATCCATGAGATCTTTTGTAGATTTCTCCTCTAAAATGTTAAATGAAATAGAAGATACAAGGCATAACCGTATGGCTCCCAATGCTTTTCTATCAAGTAATGCCCAGTCTACATCACTCATGGCTACAGGTTGTACTCCTTTCCCCTCCAAGGGGATATTAAGTTCCTTCTGATACAAGTAATCTTCCATTTGCATTTTCCAAAATACAAAAAAAATTCCATCAAATTACTCAACTCTGAATCGGACCTCTTCTCCCATAGCTCCCACTCAATCTAATAACCCTTCCTGTGATTTACCATTTCAGAAAAAAAACACCACCAAAGGTCTGATACCTATTGTTATAAATTAAATGAATTCAAACCAGATTTAATACACCATAAAATCTTAATTTAAAATACGTAAACCAGATTTTAAATGTGTAAAAGCAGATTTCACTATGCACCACTTACATCATAAAATCAATTCCTCAAATGACAGTAAATGAAAGCATTAATGGAAAAAATAAGAAATAGAAATAAAGACCATAACACAGATATACCGTGGTTCACCCATTTTGGGATACATCCACAAAGAAATTCCTCAATAAAATTAATGACAAAGAACCTCTTATATAGATTAAAAATCTCCTCCAAAATTCACACAAGAATTCTCTGAATTGTTGATCCAAATCTAAAATCTATCAACAATTTTCCATGCATGCTCTACCGCACCTATACCTATATAATAACATACCAAAAGCTACTATACTACACCCTATAAATAAACACATCATTATGAAAATTCACACAATCACCTGTATATAGACAAAGATGGAATAAATCCACCAAATAAGGAGAAATACGTCAAACTTATCCAAGATAAGCATTATCCACAAGGAACCACCCATCCTCCACCTAGTCATGCTTATCCAAAAACCCACCTAAGGAGGAACACACCATCCTCATCTCTCTTCCATAAAAGGATCTCATAACTTTTAAGGAGACAACAACTAACTCCACAAAACATGGAAGTCAATCCCACTTCCACAAAACATGGAAGTCAACATGGAAAATAGATATCTAACAACTAACTCCACAAAACAAGGAAGACATAGAAATTAGAAATATCTAAGAATATTCCACTCACATGGAAGTAAGGTGTCATAAAAGGTGGAGTGGGTAAAAATGTGCTTCCCACATTTTTTGAGGTCTCTAAGCCCCCAAAGTGTACCACCATGGTCATGTGATATCCCCAAAGGGCTCCACACTCAACACCTCTAAGAGGTGATTCACATAGATGGCGGTAGTTGAGGCAACCTCAAACCCACCACTATATCTTGAATTATCAATGATCCATGGGGACATGAACTTTTTGTAGCTAGTTTCTTTCTTATGAGTGAGATGAGTAATATAGGTGATTATCACATCATTATCAATACATTGACTGATGATCATGTTATTAGTGCATGCTATGTGTAGTGTTTCTTTGACTCACTATTATCTGTGTCTCATCTCAGGGGTCTAAAACTTCCTTATCACTGAGTTACTCCCCTTTCAAGTTAGTACATGATTTATTATCCTTTTTTGATGACTTCCAGATCTCCCGTATCATGGAGAACACTAAGCTAACACTCTGGTGAATGACATTCTATATTTTGTGATTTGATTTGATATCACTTGTGTCCTTTCTATGTAGGAGATAGAGCTAGAGATAGATTAGATTTGGATTATGAAACATTTACACTTCTACCTATGGATTACACCATTGAATTATCTTACTACCATCCCTATCTGATAACTATAGGTAATTTTCTATTTTATCTTTTTGGTTATTGGTTCTCTTTGATTTTTTGTGGCTTTTAAGTACTACACAACACTCCTTATTCATTCAAACACTGATTAATTATACCTTAAGGTAATATGTAATCATACTTCCCATAACCCTAATCCTCTTGATGATTACATATTAGTTCACGTGTAGACTACCAACCTTGTCAATCATATTTGAGACTATCCACATACTTGGGCACCTCCCTAGTCTATTATGCACACCTCCATATATTTTTTACACTCTTTTGGCCCACCTGCTCACTATCGTACCCTTGTAGTGCTTCTCAAGACCCCTCTAGAGACCTATTAACCACCCTAAGAATACCCATTTATATAAGACTTAGAATTTAGGGCTAACATATGGCCTAAGTTGTACATTTTGGCCTGAAACCCATGGCCTAAGCTGTGGTTTAGTCAGAATACACCTTTTTTTAGCTTGTTTGGTCTCCAAAAAATAAAAATGGGCATATTTTGGTCCTCTCAAGCCTTGGGTGCCCTATATCACTCTAAATAACTCATCTTCACCCTTATTCTTCATCTTATTCACTCTCTTATCTATCGCACCTTCTTGAATCTCTCTCAGTTCATTCTTGGTGATCTTGAGATTCCATTGTGATAGAGGATTACCTTCTCATTTGTATATTAATTTGGTCACTCCTTTGTTACTCCTAGTTATTCATGTTCTATCATGGCTTATTCCCAACTGTTACAAGTTGCATTGCACCTAATTTATGCACCTATCTTGGGCTCACACACTCTTTCAAGTTACTACTTCTCTTCCTTGTTATTTGGACATTAGTTTGGACTTAGATCTATATTGTAACCTTGTCTTCCTCCATAAATACCTCATACTTAGATTATTGGTTGGTAGAACATCTGTACAATATTTTGAGCTTGATCTAAGGGTACTTTGTTTTACCAATTGAAAGTCCATAGTTTTATATTAATGTATATGGCAGGGTTTACTATTTTTATACTAGTTTAGATTAATTTGAAAATGTTTTAGAGTATATTATAAAGTTTATTCATTATCCTAAACCTAAAAACATCTTTCCCCTTGAAAATATATTTCATTTCAAGGTTTGCATGATTTTTAATCATTTTACCTCTTGGTAGATTATCTCTTGTTTAAATAGCTTAGTTTATTTGCTTAAAATGGCAATCCCTTTGATAAGTTAGATATCCCATGCTATAAATAATTTTGTTTGAGAAAATGCATTATCTTAGGTTTTTTAAAGTACATAATATCTTTCCCCCCTCTCTCTTATTATTTAAAACTTCATTTTCTTTTTGAAAATGTCTTTGAATTACTAGAGTTCCATGCTCCTAAAACACATTTCCTTCTTAGAAATTCTATTTCATTCAAGTAGTTTACTTTCTCATTTTTTAATCATTGAATTATCCCCCTTAGATACTTGATTTAATATGGTTATACATGTTATACATATTTTTGTCTTTTATACACTCAATTGTTCTAACCCTAACCTAGTTTATAAGTCCATCTATAACTTGGTGCAAGCTGACAAACTAGATAACCTCTATAAATATCTAATATCCCATATCATCCTTGAGACTCTTAGATTTATATGTGATTATTTAATACCCTTAGAACCCACTACTAAACCCTAGTCATTCATTTGGATTCTTAGAGCTACACAAAAGACATATTTTAATTAGGTATTATTTCAATGAATTTCTTATTTATTATTGGGAATGAAGTATGGATATCGTTGAAAAACCTATTTGATTATGTGCACGTAGAATTAGATGATTATGGAGAGATCCTCTTTGGCTTAGAAGGATGATCTACAGATAAGAAAGTACTAAAGCAAATTTATTTTTTAGACAAATAGTTGAGTGGATTACCTAGTGATAGGTAGATCCTGGAAGCAAGGGCTTCCTCAAGGGCTATAAATCCACACATTTTAAATAATTAAGTTTATAAAATAGAATAGAAATTACTTTCATCAATAATAAAAATATACTAAAATTGAACATAAGATATGCTCGCTAGGAAATAGACTAGAAATGATTAAAATCATAATAAGCTAATTAATACTAGTGCTAACAAAATAGGGTATGTTTTAAAAAATTAGAAAGGGGTCTATGAATAGGTAGGGACATAGAGAATTAGATTTGGTTGGGGTAGATGGGTGAAAATAGCTTGCTAGAATTTACTACCATAGTGACCATCGATAGTTAGGTTGACCATCGATGGTTAAGGTGATTGTTAGTAGTTAAGGTGATCATCAATGGTTGGATAGACCATTGATAGTTGAGACAACCATTGATGGTTACTATGTGAATATCTAGGATGGTAAAGGGCTAATTAACAGGATCAAAAGGTGAGATTCTAAGAGTTGAGTTGGTGTTGGGTTGGATGCAAAAATAAAATAAAGTAATTGAATATTAAAAATCAAATACTTATCTTGTAAAAGGTGGATTGGATGGATGCTTAAGGTGGTTGACTCATGGGTGGAGTTTAGCATGATTCTAACAGAGTGGTGTTTTGGTAGAGTTATGGTGGCAAGTTGGCTCTCTAACATAATAGTTATTTTATTAGATTGTTGATGATGATTGACATACAAAAAGAGAAATATGGATGGACAAGCTATAGAAAATAATTATAGATTGTAGATGCCTTTTCACCTCTTTTTCTTCTATTCTTATAGGTAAGGCAAGAGATTTGTAACAAGACATGAACTTGGCTTCCTAATTTTAAATCACTCATGAAATGGCTTGCACATAGATGAGGATAAGTTATTTTTATAAAATAAAGGTAGGTGGCTTGTATGTTGGTGGTTAAGGAGGTGCACCCTGATCATTAATGATCAAGGTGATCATCGGTGGTCAACCTGATCATCGATGGTCAAAGTGAAGGGTAAAATAGGTAAAAGTTAGGGTTAAGATAGTTTAGTAAACTAACTATGACTTAGGTTCAGTTAGGGGTTGGAAGGTTAAATCAATCTTAAGAGGGTCCCAAGGTGGTCAAGGGAAATTATGACATTTGGAATCATAGTGTGCATATTTTTGATGTCTACATTTTTCCCTTTTTTGTTATGTAACTTATATCAATAAGCTACAAAACAAAAACTAATGTTGGTCAAGGGTCTAACTACCCTAATTATGGGAGGAGGTGTTCCACCTCAAACTAAGAGGTGAGGAGGTAAAGCAAAATCAAGTGTAGGTTTGATAAGGTGGGTAAAGGTGATGACAAAGGTGGGTGTCATGAAGGTGGGTTATAAGTTAGGAACTAAAGTAAAAATAGGTGCACACAGTGTGATAAAAAAAGTGCAATAGCCAAGATCATGCATTGACTAGGTTGCCATAGTTAAAAATAATAAATTTTTTTGCTAGAAAGACAAGTGATCAATGTAATACATGACTACATTTAGGCATGGAAATTAGGTACACCTATTAGTATCCTAGATAAGGTTAGTATTTCCATGGGTATTCAAGGTAGGAAGTGTTCCCATGGAAAACACAAATAGGTCAAGTGTCACAGGTATCTGAGGTAAGAAGTGATCCCAAAAATACATAAGTAGGTTAGGCAAGCATGAGGTGGTACAAGTTAAAAAAGGGTCAACATGGCAAGGTTGGTCAGTGTGTTCAAAAGGATCAAAGCAAGGTCATTGAAAAATATGCAATTGCTCAATCTAAAAATGGCCAATGTCAAGGTGGATGTCATCAGTTAGAGAAGGGTAATCTCTAAAGGTTGGTTTGGGTTTAGGGGAGAAGGTAATCCCTAAAAATTTGGCACTTAGGTGTGGGTGCATAAAAAAATTTAAGACCAACGATGGTCAGGGGTCCCATGATCGATCATCGATAGTCACCCTGACTATCGACATTTAGGGGAAAACCCTAAAATTTTGAAACATAAAAAGTGAAAATGAAAAACCATTTTCACTTTTTTATTTGAATATCATGGTTTTCATACTCTGGTGATTTGGTGATTTATCACTTTGTGTGAGAGGGTTGACTAAGTGTTTTTGCTAACTTGGTGGTTTTTGATTGGTTGGAGGAATGTGTTGAAGTGATCTATTATGATTGAGGACATAGAGTGGATGAGGATACATTTGAGTAATAGGATGTGGGATCCATCCTCAACAGAGGTCAAGGAATGAGGTATGTGGTGTTTGAAATTGATAGATTAGTGGATTTGGTTGGTTTTTAGTTGAATTTGGGTATTTTATCATTATTTTAGTAGGGTTTTAGGGGGTTTGACCTACATTTAGGTTTTGATTATGATTCTAAAAATTATCTAATGAAATTTAAAATTGAAAGGGCATTTGGGTTGGGGTTAGGGTATAGGATAGAATTAGGTAGTAGTTAAAATTTTGTTGTTTTGTTAGTTTTTAGGAAGTTAGGGTTAGGTGGTTTGTCATTGATGGTCAGACATAGTGACCATTGGTAGTTAGACACAACCATCAATGGTTAGACTTGATCATCAATGGTCGACTACTAAAGGAAAAAGGTCACCTAACTATTGGCAGTCATAGTGGCCATCGATGGTCAAGGGGTTGGGGAAGGTTTGTTAAAAAATATTTTAAAATGTAGTAGAGGGTTGGAGTAGTTAAAGTGCCAAGTGTAAGTTAAGATAGTCTAATTTTTAATTAGAAATGATGTGTTGAATTATTTGTTGGTTTAGAGGTAGGTGTTAATTTTATAGGTTTAGGGAAGGTGTTAAAATTTGCATGGGTTGGGGTAGATTTTTTGTTGTTTTTTATAGAAGAGTTAGGTTTTGGTTTGATAGATTAGGGTAGGTTAAGATGTTAAAATGTTTGTGAGTGAGGGTCACTTTCAAGTGCTAGAGGTAATGGTTATGGGTTATTATGGAATAGGTTGATTTAGGTGGGTGTAGGTTGATAAAGGGGTTGTTTTGGATAGAATAAATGAAGTAAATGGAAATGAGCAATGGCAATGGAAAACTAAGTGTGCATACTAACTTTGATTTTTACAAGCATGAGATTAGATCTAGATAAGGGATCGGGTTCCTAAGATATTTTTGGAGATCCATGGAGGGATGACTGAGGATGATTGGGCACACATGAGGGAGGTTAGCCTCAAAGCTATGAGAGACTATCAATACTTCTTACAAGATGTAGTGATGATCATGGTCCTCATCAAGAGATGGGATGTAGCCAAGAACATTGTCTTCTTCTTGACATGAGAGATAATCATCCTACTAGAGGATGTGCGTAGGATCAAATGGTTTCCCATTCAAGGGGGGTTGATATATCACATAGAGAATGAGAAAAGGTATGAATAGATGAAAATTTTATATGGTGAGGATCAAGCCCTTACTAGGTGGTATGCTGGTGGTTTTGGTTATAGGACATTATACCATAGGTCTCTAGATGAGAGGCATTTGATGACTATGATGATGATGGTAGTCTCCTATTTTGCATTGCCAAATTTGAGTAGTAGGTGGTTTTATTATCTACTACTAGGTGTGTTGGTGGAAATGTTTCTTAGTAGGCTAGTGTTTGGGTGGGCACAAGTTTTGTTGGTCTAGATATACAGGGAGATCTAGGCATTTTGAGCTCATATGAGGTATGGGATCAACATGGGGTTTGTGCTCCATTATAAATCATATGAGAATCTTAGGGTTTTGAGACCATTAGGGCTATCATGGGAGGGATACACCCAGATGGATTTCAAAGTGGGCTTCATGTGATGGATGGGAGACTATGCATTGATAGGAGCTATAAGAGGTGTGAGAGATATTGATTGGTTCAGGGATGCATTAGATGGTTTGGTTATGGGGGATGTTGACTAAAGGATGTATGCCAACTTTCCTAGGTGGGATCTCTATAGATATCATACATTATCATTAAATAGATGGAGATGGATATATGATATTAGAGAGGGTGAAACTGAGCTCATCCCATTTGATAGAGTTCACAAGCAATTTAGCCTAGTGTAGGTGATATCAGGTCTATTCCTAAGATAAAGGAGGGAGGATACTAAGTTTTTACTTCCTGAGCCATAACCAGAGGAAGTGTTCCTAGATTGTGAGGAGCTACCTATTAGAGCTAATATCGATGATGTTAGTTTTGTTGTTGGCTATGTAGCATGGTACCAAGCACTTTATGCAGTGGCTAATTTTGGGTGGGATGATGGTGGTTAATAGGCTATGGATGTGGATATAGCTGGGAGAGGTTAATAGGTATAGGTATAGGGAGGTGTCCCTGATGGGAAGGTAGAGGTAGCACTAGATTCTACACAAGCATAAATTGTAGGGTTATATGGATAGGTGGCTACATTATAGGGCTAGATTATGACATTATAGGGTCAAGTTACCACCATGATAGGTGAGAGAGATCAGGCCAAGACATCACTAGATTTGGTGACCCAAGATAGGGATACCTTGAGATAGAGGGGAAGAGTAGTGGCAACACTAGTAGGAGGGTCCCCAAGTACCATCCCTATAGCATGGTATTTGGCCATAGTGAAGGATTTGAGGTATTACAAGGACATAGTTCTGACATAGTATCATGATCCACCTTGATAGGGTGAGTACAAAGCTAGCTTAGTAGGTGGGGCTATTATGATGACTCTAGGATAGTGGGTCACTTTGGTGAGGGGATATCCAAACATCCCAGGAAGATAGGCACCATATGGTAGTGGTATTGTAGGTGGAGCCAATGGTAGTAATACTTTGGTGGCATGATGTGATATGTTATGATGTAGAGATTTAGATGTACATGATTTTGATACCAGCCTGTGTGTCGATGATGCAAGATGTACATGCTTTGAGAGAGAGATAATACGTTATAACATGTATTATTTATATTTATGACATGATGTATATGATGATGGGATGTTGATTTATAGATATGATGATGTTGATGTATGTTTCATGGTTCATGATTTTGGTTTTGATGTTTATGATTTATGAGATGTGGACTCAGTAGTTTAGGCATGAGATGGTGTTTTAATATATGGTTATGATTTTTTGGTTGCCTACAACATGCTAAATCTTTGGATTTCATTATTTAGATGTCAGACATGTGGTGGAAAATGGTTGATCATTTTAATTGCATATGGATATTATGGTTTTATAATGCTTATTATGGTTATGCTTGATGTTAATTTCTTTAGGATAAAGCACATGAGGCAATTTAATTAACAACACTAGATGGGAGACTAAAGAATATAATCAAGAGATAAATGTCATAATGAAAATATTAACTAGTCATGATAGGATAAGAAGAGGGAATGATGCTTCTTCATTGACAAGGACTAAAACCAAACTAAAATTGGATTAGCTTAATGAACATAAGCCCTTAGAATGATTCACATTAGCATTCATTAATTGATTAAGATGTGTCTTGACCACATAATGTTAAGTAAGCTCAAAATCCCTTGCTTATAGTGAAGAAAGGGGAGATGGGTGAAAATGGAACTTTTTTGTGAGACTAGCATGCCTCTTCTGTAGGTGTCTAGAGAGTCAATATAAACAAGTCTATACTAAAATGTGTAGAATAATTGATGTGGGAAGTCTACTTGTGAAATCCAATTATGGCTTCTACCTTATTTTTATATTTGAGATCTTATTGTGGCTTTTGATATTAGTTTGCTTTTGTTGTGATTGTGATGATGGGTCTTTTGCTTTGTTGCTATATATGGGAAGTTGATTGATGTAGGAAGCTTCCATGAAATTGATATGATTTGGACAAAATAATTTACTCATCCATCCTTCAAAGGAGTCATCTAAGTTTATTTGACTTGTTTAATGATTTTGATAGTTGCCCTTTAAGTTAGTAGTCTACTTCACAAATTTGGTAATTTCAAATAAATTTTCAACAACTATCCTTTGAGGGAGTAGTCTACGAATGATAAGAATGACCCATGATTGATTATGATAGGAATGGTTTACTTTGGTTGCTTTGAATTTGCTTGACATATACTTACTTAGGCCATCTTAGTGGTTTACCTTTATGAAAGTAAAACTAAAATCACAAGAAGGTTGATCATGTGCAAAAGAGGTTTAGGTGACAATGATCATGGGGATCCATCCTAAAAAGGGGTGGAAAGTACCATGAGTAACATGCCATGGGTAGAGCCATGGTACTCATTATTCAATATTAGGATATTATTATGATGGATAACCACATGATTCATCTTTAATCAATTTCCCCTAAAATAGGGAGATGGAATATGGGTGGATAGCAAGGGATGAGCTTAAGTTAAACAAAAGGTGAACTTGATCCTTCTTAACAAAAGCATGGATGCAAATGTGAAGCATTAAGGGGCTCAAGATCTAGGTGGCCTTCAATAGAAGACAATTGGTAAGCTCCTAATCCATATTTATGGTTATGATATAAGGTCCAAGCCAATTGAAAGAAAACTTACCCTGCTTGTTTTTATCCATATTAGTGGCATGTTGATTTTCCTTTAGGATGAGGTATTAGATTTTTAATTTTCACACTTTGAGATGTTTATTATACACACACTTTACATTCTATTGATAGACATGGAGATGGGTAAAGGCTGATAAATGATGATCATTGAGTAGCTCCAGTTGGGATAAATGATGTTGATGATAATCACTCTCAAAAATGAGATTGTGCAAAGATATGTAAGGAAATGGGATTTGGACCTTTAGAGGAAAGATGACCTCCACTCCAAACACAAGGGAGAAAGGAGTATCACCCATAGGGGTTCTAATGCTATTATGATATGCCCATAAGGTGAAAGAGATGTGCAAATGCCAATCCTGATTAGATACATTGACCATTTTAGTTAGCATGTTATTAAGAGATTTATTAGAGGCTTTTGACTTTCCATTCACTTAGGGGAAATAAGGTGAAGATAAGATTAAATTAATGCTGAATGCATCACATAGACCCTAGACATGCTTTTTATTAAAGGATTTACCATTTTTGGTGATAATCTTATGAGGAACACCAAAGCAATAGATGATATGAAGGTTGATAAAGTCAACAATCTTATTCACTTTGGTGGAGACTAGAGGAATAGCCTCTACCCACTTGGTAAAGTAATCAGTCATGATAATGATATAATGGTGTCTCTATGAGGAATGGGGGTTAATATCACCAATGAAGTCTAGACCCCATTATGAAAAAGGCCAAACATTGGTAGAAATTTGAAGGTTGTGGCTAGGTGTGTGATGAAAATTAGTGTGTTGTTGACACTTAACACACTTTTTCACATAATCACAATAGTCTTAGTTAAGGGTAGGTAAGTAATATTCAAGATGAAGGATGCACTTAACCAAAATGAGGCCACTAAAGTGTCTCCTATAGATACCATCGTGCATTTCCTTGATACCATGAGAGGCTTCATGACTAAGTAGGAAATGGAAGAGGAGACAATCAAAATAATGCTTGTAAAATATACCTCCTAGAATGACATAGTGTGAGGTGATATATATAAATGTTCATTGAGCATTCTTAAAAAGACTAGAAGGAACTATGATAGGGTTAAGGTTGGTGAAGGTTTATTGATATCAAAGGTCAAGTTGGGTCTCTTCAATATTGAAAATGGTGGGAGAGTTCAGTTTTCCATATGAAGGTTAGGTTATTCTATGAATAATGATATACAACTTAGAATTTGAGGGTGAAAATGGTATCTAAGAGGTAAGGGAATCCATGGTGTTGGAAAACTTGTTAGTAGATCATGGGGTTGACTAGATGTAGTAGTATTCAAATGATGCTAAGAGTTTGTCAACCAATTTATTGTACTATTGCAAGACATCATTCTTACACTAGTAAGACTCATTAATTTGATTGACCACAAGTTGGGAGTCACCAAAGATATTGATTATTTTGACTCCTAGGGCTAAGGCAATTTGAAGACCTATCACTAGGTTTCATAGTCAACCATATTATTGGTACATTTGAAATCAAGTTTGAAGAAAAAAGGGAGAGGTTCACCATCAAATGGGATAAGTATGATACCAAATCCCCCACCACATTAACATTTTGATCCATCAAAGAACATGGTGACTTGATAGGTGAAATCCACCTAAGAGAGGGTCATGATAGACTCATCAGGGAACTGAATAAGAGGAGGTTGATTATCTATTAATAGTGATTTAGAAAATTAGTCAATAATGGCTTACCCCTTGATTAAATTATACTAGAGGAACTCAAGGTCAAACTCTTAAAATATCATGAGCCATTTGGCTATATGCTAGTTTTGGTATGGCTTGGAGTGTATGTATTTGAGTGGGTTTATGTTGGTTATGATGTAGGTTTTATGGTTAAGGAGGTAGTGGCAAACTTTGGTGGCCATGAAGACTAAAGATAAGAAAAGCTTCTCAATATGGGTGTACAAAGCCTCATATTCTAAAATCACGTAACTAAAGTAATATACAACTTGTGCTCTATGTTTTTCATCTTAATGAGCTATCATTTCCCCTAGGTAATGATCGGTGGTAGAGATATAAAGGTAAAATGGTTGGTCATCCTTAGGAGAAGTAAGGATAAGTGGTTACAAAAGGTTCTCTTTGATCAAATCAAAGGCCTTTTGATAATAACTATTCCACTTAAAAGAGACATCCTTCTTCAGAAGGTGGTGGAAAGGTTAGCATCAGTATGAAAAATGGGATATAAATTAATTAATGGATTGAATCTTCCCTTGAAAGATACAGAGTTTCTTAAGGTTAGTTAGAGGAAGCATATCTAGGATTGCTTTGAGCTTGGTAGGATCGACTTTGATTTTTTGAAGAGAGACAATAAAACCAAGGAAATTTCTTAACAAGACCCTAAAAATGCATTTCTTGGGGTTTAGGTAGACATGATAATGGATAAGGCATTTAAAGATGATTTTAAGAATAGCCAAGTGATCCTTTCAGAGTTTATATTTTCTCAAAAGGTCATCCACATAGTCCTCTACAATCTTATGGATAAGATCATGGAAGATATAGATCATGACATGTTGATAGGTTGACCCAATGTTCTTTAACCCAAAAAGCATGACTCTATAGCAAAAGGTTTCCCAAGGGGAGGTAAATGAAGTTTTGTGATAATCTTTAGGAGCAATTAAGATCTGATTATAACCTAAAAATCCATCCATAAAAGACAAAATCTCATGGCTAGATGTAAGAAAAACTAGATAGTCAATGATTGGTAGAGGAAATTCATCCTTAGGGAAAGCCAAGTTGAGGTCATGAAAGTCCACACAAATATGTAGTCCCCATATGGATTTGGTGATAGGTATGACATTCAAGACCCATTGGGGGTGGTTAATGGGTTGAATGAAGTTGACAGATAGAATATGATGAAGTTCCTCTTTGATGAGAAGGGCTATGTGAGGGTGCATGTATTGATGCTTCTTCTTGACATGTTTGGCATCATGGTGAGTGACTATGTTATGGATAATAATGGTGGGGTCAATCTTGGGCATATTGTTATAGGACTAAGCAAAGGCTATGTTTTGGTCATGGAGGAAAGAAGAGAAGTCCCAAAGTCCTCGTAATTTAATGACTAGTCAAGTTTGACAATGTAGGGGTTATCCAAAGTGCCCAAGTTGATATCTATGGTGGATTCATTCAAAATGGTCAAGGTTTTGGGAGAAATGGATTTGTGGATTGAAGAATTTATGGCACCAAGATAGGTGAGAATGTCATCATAATTTTAGCATTGAAAAATGTTAATGGTAGGAGAGTCTTCTCTTATCATCTTAAGATGGATCAAAGGGATGGTTATGGTCACCCCCTCATTTTAATAAGTTAGGGGTTTGAAGCTGATAATGTTGATGAAAAAAATTAGGTGGGATGATGTCATCATCCTCACATGTAGGTGGTGGAGAGGTATGTAAGAAAGGGGTATCTTCCTCAACAATGGTGGTGTTAGGTGGTTTGGGTTACTTATTTTTGGGTAAGATGAAATCAAGGCCATGATTCTCATGAGGGTTTTGGGTTCCAATGGTGATCAAATCACGTGGGCCATATTCATACTGTATAAGACCAAATCCTTTCCAAGTACATTGATGGAGGTATGTCTTGGTGAAGTTTAGTTTATCTAGGTAGGAGAAACCACTAATAAATGGCCTAAGGGAGAGAGAGGTGGTATAAGTATGAAAGGGTTTATTTATTCCCTCATAAATGAAATGGGTTTGATGATGGGGAGGTCTAAAGGTAATGATTGTTTTGATGTTGGGGTCATTTCCTGGTTGGTTAGTAAGTTTCCCATACTCATGAAGAGTAGGGAAAGCATCAAGGGATAAAAGGTGATACTCCTCCAACAAAAGGTGATGGAACATTGATTTTAAAGGGTCCATAGTGGGGATTTAGTCCAAAGGGATGGAGGAATTAGTTGATACCTTATCGGTGGAGAGGGATATGATATCCACTTTGGTGGTTGAAGGTTGGGTTTTAGCTACTGAGGATGTGTTGGATGGGGGTATGAGGACATCATTAAGGTGATAAGTCATGTTGCATGTTAAAAAAGGACTTGGGTCTACTTGGATGGTGATAACCTAGAATTTATGATCAAACTTGATGCAATGATGGAGGGTAGATGGAACATAACCCATGAAATGGATCCAAGGTCATCCCAGAAAAGAATTGTATTAGAATTCTCTTTCCACTACATAGAAAAGTTTAGGTATCATGTGAGGTCCTACATGAATATGAAATACAACCATTTCCATTATGGTGGGTATGGTTTCATTGAATGATCAAAGGATGGTCAAGGTTTTGGACATGATATTGTCTAGCAGGTTGAGTTGGTTATAGGCATGGGAGGAGATAATGTTAATGCTAGCTCCCCCATCATTCATAACCTATCTAACATGGGTTTGGTTGATGTAAGTATTAATAAAAGAGGGGGATCTAGATATTTAGGATGGATAGAATTTATTTTTGAATCCTTGAAGGTAACAAGGTTAGATATTTGAAGGGCACTGATGAAGGTTGCTAGAGGTTGGGGGTCTTCAGGCTAGACCTCTACCAATTACAAAGCCTCTATTAGTATTTGGCAATGATGGGGAGAGGTAGAAATTAACTCATATAAGCTCATCTTCATTGGAGTTTGGTGAAGTTGTTTGAGGATAACTCTCCTGATGGATTTTAAGGAATTAGGGTGAGAGGTGCCTAAGATGGATATCTTGGGTTTGGCTAAAGGTAGAGATGGATGGGTTTGATTTAGTTGGAAGGTTGAAGATGGATATGTCCATGGTATGGACACCTTAACCTTCCCCTTATCCTTTTTCTATGATCTTGTGACTACATTAATACTATGGATAAGAGGAGGAGTTATGGTAGAAGATTGGGTAAACTCATCTTCACTCTAAACTGAGAGTGGAGGAGTAGGTAAGTGTTGGTTAGGTTGGTATGGCACTCATAGGAGGTTTGTATATTAATATATCATCCTCATCATAAAGCTGGTGGATGGTGGTTTGGAGAGTTTTATAGTTCTTCATGTCATGTCCTAGTGTCTTATGATAAGCACAAAATTGGTGGTCATTCTACTAGAAGGGTTTTGAATCTAGGGGGTCAAAGGTCCTAACAGGTGGTAAGGCTAAGCAAGAAGTTTCCAATAACCTATGGAGAATAGTTGAGTAAGACTCAGCTAAAGGTGGTAAAGGTGTATTTGTATTTTCTTTGATGGTTGGGGTATAAGGTTTTTTGTAAATAGGTTTGGTGATAGGTGTCTTAGGTAAAGTGGTACACTTGGTTTATGGTTTTGGTTTATGCAAGAAGGTTGATGAGCTAGAGGTGGAGGATTACAAGGTAGGTATCTTAGGTATTATTAGTGTGGTGAAGAGAGGTGCGTCAGAAAGCAACTGTGAAGGTGTAACCAAAAGAGGTGGTGGGGTCTTGGTAGAGATAATAGGCTTCCTGCTCAAGGTAGAGGGATGAGATTCAAAAATGGAGGGTAAGGTTTAGAGAGGCAAAATTTTGACCATCAAGCCTTTGGGTGGTTTGACCTCTTTATTTTTTTTAGTTTGATGCTTGGTTACTATTTTTGGTGAGGAAAGTTCCACCTTCATAGATGGTTGGTTAAGACTCAGTGTAGGGAAGGCACTAAGGATTCTAGTTTATTTAGTTGGGGTGACAAAATAAGTTTTGATCATTTGGGTCTTGTTTCACTTAGGTGGTTGGGAGTTGGTTGGTTGGGTAGATATGTGAATAGGTTGGTCAATAAAAATGGTGGGTTGGTCCACCAAAGAAACTGTTTGAGGTGCTAGTTTGGTAATATAAGGGAGACCTAGTTACTTCCAAAAGGTATCCCAATCTAAGTTGGGTTTGGAAGCAAATTCTAATCCCTGAACTAGTCTATAGAATGGTTTATAGATTGGTTTAGCTTCTTAGGTTATAATTTTGAAGGATTGACCCATGGGTTGGGAAAGCAAGATGTAAACCTTGTCCTCTTCCTAAATTAAAGGATGCAAGGTTAAGATCATTTTCTCCTCTATGGGAGGAGTGGACATGGGGATTTCTCCCTTGGGCATGATCTCTGAAGGAGGGGTGGGTTGTTTGGTAGTTAAAGGTGAAGACAAGGTAACGATGGTTGGTTGTTCCAATATGTTGGTTGAAAGGGAGGCTAATGGCTCCACTACCTTAATAAGTGGATATGGAGAATGTGTCACTTAATTTGAGTGTTTGAAGGAAGGGAGGGTAATTTCACTATCTCAAGAGATGGAGGTAGTGGAGGACCATAAGATTGGGTAATAGGTGGTTTGGTAATGAGTGCATCAAGGACCATGTTAACTATATGGGTATTATGAGAAAACTTAATATTATTGCTCTCACTCTTGGTAGGAGTATGGTTTGGGAAAGGTTTCCTAAATATATCAAGGGCTTGGTTTCATGGTGCATTGGGGTTTCCCAATGCAAGATCCCCCTTGTCAATGAAGGATTGGATAAGGATCTTGAAGGTGTTACATCTATTGATGTCATGTCTAATGACCTAATGGAAGGCACACAAATCATTCTCATTAAACCAAATAGGTGTAGGATTAAAGGCATCAAACTATTAAGGAGGTTTGATAGGAGGAAGTTGAATGATGTTGGATTTCAATAACTTCTCCAAGATGGAAGCATAGGATTATCTGAGCAAAGTGAATTGCTTTTGGTTGTTATAGTTTTGGTTCCTCTTTTTTTTCTTTGAGGAACTAGAAGAATTGGGTTGGTTGACAAATGGTGGGGGAGCGACTTTAAGGACAACTACATTTTTAGTTCCCTTGCCCCTAGTATTGGTATTGGACTAGTTGTTTGACTTGGAAGAAGAGGATTCATTAGTTTTGTATCTTGAGTTCTTGTTTTTGAGTTTTAACTTTCCTTCATCAATGGATATATTATCTAACTTATGTTCCATCATAAAATCTTCATCAAAGGTTCAAAAGCTTTGGACACATAGTGTAAAGGAGATATGTTTGGCACATGCTTGAGAAAGGAGCACTATGAGTTTGGGTTGAGGTAGGAAGAATGAAAGTTGGTTAATTGGGATCCTCTAATGAGCTAAAAATTTGGAAATAGATTCATCCTCAAACTATCAAATAGATTAGAGGTTAGTGATAGAAAATTTCTTAGATATATTGATAAAAAAGTGGTCCAAGAAGGTCTTATCTAGTTTTGTGAAGGATAAAAGGGAGTGCTTGGGAATGGCACTATACCAATCCAATGCCAGACTATCTAGAGACATGGGGAAGGTGTTAAGAAGGAAGGCATCATCATAGGTGATGAGATAAAAAGCATACCTAAATGCCCTAAGGTTGTATTGGGGATCCTCCTTACTTTAAAAGTTAGATAACTTGGGAATTTCCCATCATTGAGGATATGGCCTAATAGGTATCGATGGATGGATAGGTTCATTATAGATTTGATCATATGACAAGATGTTGTGAGCACCCAAAATTAGATGACTCTAAGGTGGTCATCTTGTCCATAAGCATATTCATTAGGTCCGCTTGGGGTTGTGCACCTAGAAGGTTATAAGATGCATATTTTTGAGGTGGTTGGGAGACATATTGATAGTGGGTACAGTGTTAGGAGGTTGTGATATATTGGTATGTAGATACCAATGGTTGGGTGGAATATACATAAGGGTAGGTAGATGTAGGTGGTTGGGTAGTGGCTAGGGTTACATGCCCTTGTAGGTTAGGGATGTATAAAAATTTTGGTGTAAGGGGTGTGTTTCATGTAAATTTTCACTTAAGTTCTAGGGAAGAGAGAAAAGAAACTTGATATAGGTATGGTTAAAAAACTTGTTTGTTTGTGTGTACATTGAATAAGAAGATTGTGAAGAGATCCTCTTTGGCTTGGGAGAAAGTCTTGCAAATAAGAAAGAACTAAAGCAAACTTATTTTTTAGACAAATAGTTGGGTGGATTTCCTAACAATAGCTAGATCTTAAAAGTGAGAGCTTCTTTATGGGTCATCAATCCACACATTTTTTAAATAATTAAGTTCATAAAACTACAAATAAGCTACTTTCATAAATAATCAAAAGGAACTAAAATTTAACACAATAATGCTTACTCAAAAAAATAAACAAGAAATTATCAAATTAGTGATAAACTAATTAATTCTAGTGTTGAGGGATTGGGGTAAGCTTGAGGAAATTTGAAAGGGCCTATGAGTATTGAGAAACATAAATAATTAGGTTTGGTTGAGGGTAAGTGGGTGAAAATAACTTGTTATTTTTCACTACCACAATGACCATTGATGATTAGGGTGACTATCAATGGTTAAGGTGACCATCAGTAGTCAAGTTGACCATTAATGATTGGGTAGACCATGGGTAGTTGAGTCAACCATCGTTAGTTACTGTGTAAGTTCTAGGTTGGTAAATTACTAAATAGTGGGATTTGAAAGATGGATTCTAGGAGATGGACAAAGGATAGGTTGATTGAAAAATGGAAATAAAGTATAAAAATATTGAAAAACAAGTACTTATCTTACCTAAAGTTGATTGGGTGAGTGGTTGAATTAGTTAGCTTGCTGGTGGAATCTAGCTTGATTTTAGTAGAGTAACGGTACTCAAGAACTTAGTTGAGAGGCGATGATAGGTTAGCTCTCAATGAGATTTTTGATAATGCTTGATAACACTAATGATGTTGATTGACCTGAAAAATAAAACTCCTAAATCCTTGAGCACCTGATAAATATTTTAGATGGATTTGACCTCCTAGGCCTCTCTCTCTTATAGGCATAAACAAGAGGTAGAAGTGAAGGTGTAACTAGACCATCTAAATATAATAATCCATGAAAAGTCTCACAACAATAATTAGATGAATTATATTTAGAAGAGGTCAATGAAAGCTTGCATGCTTTTTGTTAAGAGGTGCACCCTAACCATTGTTGGTCAAGTTGACCATCACTGATCATCCTAACCATTGTTGATTAAGGGTAAAGGCCAAAAAGGTGGAGAAGGCTAGTTTAAGTTAGTTTAATTAAACTAACTAAGATTGGTCTGTTTAATGGTTAAATGATAAATTATCCCTAAGGGGGGTCTAGGGGTGTTTTTGACATTCATAATCATAGGTGTGTAAAATTTTTGGTGTCTACATTTGCCCTTTTTTGTTATGTGACTTGAATAAATGAGCTACAAAATAAAAATAGAGTATATGTCAAAGGTTTGGTTTCCCTAAGAATGGGAGGAGGTATTCCCCCTCAAAATGGGAGTTAATGAAGTAGAACATAATCAGGTGCAAGTTTGATGAGTGGTAATTGGTGAGCTATGAGGTAAGGGACAAGTTAGTTGGGCATTTGAGAATGCAAACTTGTGCATAAAATGTGATGAAGTGTGTGTCAAGATCGCACAAATAATAAAGTTGCCAACATTGGTAAAAATAAGGGTTGGTGCTAAGAGGGAAAAGTTATAAGTGAGATACATTATCACTTGTAGGCATGGTGGTTAGAAAACACTCATAAATTCAAGTCTCCAAATCAAGGTATGTGATTCATTGTTATCCAAGGCAGGAAGTGCTCTTGGTGAAAACATAAACCAGTCAAGTGTTTTGGGTATCTGAGGTAGGAATTGGTCTTGAAAATACATAAGAGGGTTTGTATGCATGAGGTGGCACAAAATTCAAAAAGGATCAACATGACAATGTTGTCACTATAGTCAAAAGACTAGGCAAAAAATAAGTGTCACAAATTATGCAGTAGATGAGTCAAAATAGGCCAACGAAGAGGTGACTAGGTCAAAGGGTTGGTCGATTGGTTGGTTAGTGGATAATAGGTGATCTATGAAAGTTGGGTAGAGTTCAAATAGTTTACTCCAATTTGGTGAACCATTTGGGAGTGGCCAAGTTGACTCCAAATGCACTAGAAAGTGGATGTTACTGACATAGTTCTGTGGATGTAATTTCTAGAAAAAACTTTAGGCCAACTATAGTTCTCCTTAAAAAGTGGGGTCAATGAGGTGACATATAAAAAATTGGTAAAGAAGGTGGGGGATTGACCATTGAAAATCAATATTTTCCACAGGGTCAACTGGTGGTGGTCACCTTAACCATCATTGATCAGGGGAAACCCTAAAAAGCTATGAGGTAAAAATTAAAATAAGAAGTCATTTTGACTTCTAGTTCTTTTGCTCTAAGTTCTTGGTATGTTGTGTCAGTGAGTGATTCAAGATTTTTGAGTTGGTAGTGTTGGATTGGGTGAGCAAGTGTTGGCCAAATAGAGGGCGGATGAGGGTGCGGCCAAGAAGTAGGAGGGCTCTGACCATGACATCAATCATGAAATGAGGTAGGTAATGCCTCAAAATTGTCAATGTAGATCAATTATTGGACTTGAGTTGTGATTTTGGGTAGGGTAAAGGTTAAATGGGTAGGTTAATTTTTTTGAAAGGGTACATGTTGGGTCATGATACTTTAGGGTTAGGTTTTGTTTGAAATGAGCAAATTAGCACCTAAAAAGGGGGTTGGAAGGGTAGGAAGAGGCCATAATAGATAATAGAGGAGGGTAGGGTATGAAGTTGAGGAATTTGGGTATATTTGGTGGGTTAGGGGGGTTAAGGATCACCATCGATAGACACAAATAGTGAACCATCAGCAGTAGGAATCAACTACCATCAGTTGAAGGTCTTAGTAAAAAGGGGCTATGTAACCGTTAATAGTTCAGTGAATCGTCAGTGGTCAAAGGTTGTAACAAATGATTAAATTGTCAAAGTTTAATTTTGTTATTTGTTACAAGTTGTGATATGCATTGAAAAGTGTTTTGTGTATAGAAAATTGTTTTTAATAGGTTATAAATAATGATGGTTTATGAAAGGGATTGCAGGTTTAGTAAATGGAATCTAGGTGTTGGTAAACATGTCAAATAGGTGGATGTGAGAAGTGGGATGGAGGTAAGTAGGATAGATGTAATGGGTTGGGAGGGGACTTAGTAATAGATATAAAACTAAGTATTTATCTCTAATAATAATGGTTTTGTAGGCCCATGAGTAGATTTAGCTAAGGGACCAAGTTCTCATGATATTTACTGAGGTGTGAGATGCCATGATGACTGATAAGTGGAGGCATATGAAGGTGGTTAGATTATGTGCAATGTAACACTATCATCACCTACCTTGAGATCTTACTATGATCATCATGCTCATCAAGAGATGGGATCTTATGATGAACACTTTTTGACTACTAATCAGAGAGATCACCATCCTATTAGAGGATGTGCAAAGGATCATGTGATTGTCGATTCGAGAGGATCTAGTCTACCACATAGAAAGTGATGAGATAGGCTATTTAATGGATTTAATATATGGTATAGATTAGGTTCATACACATTATCATGTAGGTGGATTCTATTTTGGTCCATTATATTAGAGGGCTTGTGAGGGTAGGTGCTTACTCATGATGATGATGGCCTTGATGAGTTTCATGCTGCCAAATTCAATTGGTGGGAAATTTATGTATTTTTTATTAGGTGTCTTAGTTGAGATGTTAATGAGGAGGATCATGTTTGGATGGGCCCCATTTTACTAGTGTATATCTACAAATAGCTCTGGGGATTCTGAATGCACAAGAGATACAAGATCAATGTGTTTTTTATACTCCACTATTGGGTATTTGAGCACATTCAGGTGTTGAGACCCTTGGGGTTATTAGTGGAGGGTTATCTACCAACTAATTAAAGAGTGGGGTTCCTACACTAGAGGAGAGGTGGTGCCATGACAAGGGTAGTTAGGGCACTAGAGATATCAAGTGGTTATAGGATGCATTAGAGGGATTGGTAGTTGGGGATGTGATATGGCAGTCATACATTGATTGGCCTCAATAGATAGGACTCAAGTATCACACTGTAAGGCTTCAGAGATGGTGGTAAATATATAGGAGATAGGAAGGTGAGGATGAGATCATCCCTTTTGATCGTGTGTACAGGTAGTTTGGATTAGCATAGGGGATCCTACCTAAATTTTTGAGGTATCAAAGGGAGGAGGATAAGTTTATGTTACTTGAGCCATAGTCACAAGATGTGGTACATGATTATGAGGAACTACCAATTAGATATTCTATTGATGATGTAGGGTTTATTAGTGGATATGTATCCTAGTTTTAGGGTAGGTATGTGGTAGCTAACTTTGGATGGGGTGATGGGGGCCAATAAGCCATGGATGTAGACCTTGTAGAGGCATAGGTCTAGGGTGATGACCAAGCGATGGCACTTGTGGCATCACAGGCATAGATATAGGTACTAAAAATATAGGTTTCCACACTACAAGGTTAGATTATTATGTCATAAGATCATGTGGTGACTATCATAGTAGAATGAGATTAGCCATAGACATCCCTTGGGGTAGTCAAAATAATGTTGACTTAGTAACCTAGGCATGTGATGCTAGAAAGATAGTTATGATGTGTTAGTTATGGATATATGTCATGTGATAATGTAGCTGCAATAGCTTTATTTATGGTTATTTTGATACATTATGTATGATTTGATGTTATAAGATGAATTGCGGTAATGTTATGTTAAATGGATACATTAGTATATTATATGGTTCATGATGTTTTGCTCATTGATTTTGTTTATGGTCAGGATGATGAACGGTGTAATTAGGATGGTTTATGATATGATATTTATTCACATGATGTTTTGATAGTAAATGGATAAGATAATGCTCATGATATGTTGTAATATTATGTGATGTCATGGTGTTTTGGTCATAGATAGATAGAAAATGTGGTTCATGTATATGGTTCATAATGTTACATTTTGGATTTGATATTTGTTGTTTATGATCATGGAGATAAAATATGAGTATGGTTGAAGATGTAATGAGAATACATAAATTAAGTAGATAACAAACTAAATCTTTAGGATGGTGAGAGAGATCAGGAGAGGTATGTCTATATGAACTAATAAAAGATAAGAAGAGAAACATGATGGATTTTCATTGGTAAGGACCAAAATGAAACCTAGAGTTGGATATGAAAATAAGCCTTTCAAATATGATGCATTAGCATGCTTGGGTTGATAAATAAGCATTTTGATCACATTGGGTTAAGTAAGCTCATAGTCTCGTCCATATGATATATGGAGGGAGGATGGGTGAAACTGGAATCTTTTGCAAGACTAGCAAGCCTCTTACAAAGGCTTCCAAGAGGATAGTATAAGCAATTCTATGCTCATATATAAAGCATACACTGATTGATGTGGGAAGTTTATTAAGGAGAGATGATTGTGGCTTTTTGAGATTATTACTTTTTATGAGAGTTTATTATAACATTTCTCATTGATTTTGCTTTTGCTTATGGTTCATTTGCTATTTTGATCTTGATTTAGTGTCAAGGAAGCTGATTAATATGGGAAGCTTCCAAAAGAATTCTAGCTTTGATAATTGCTTTACTCAGCCACCCTTTAAGTGAGTGGTCTAAATTTATGATCTTAGTTTAGATGCTTTTGATAGCATCCTTCAAGGGAGTAGTCCACCTTATGTTTTACAATTTTAGATGAGTTTACAATAACTGTCCTTCAAGGGAGCAGTGTTTCAATGCTAAGAATGACCCATGATTTGTTTTTGACTTTGATATTTCTTTTGATTTTATTTGATTTTTCTTGACATAACTTGATTATACATGGTCAAGGGGTTACCTTTATGAAGGTAAAGCTAAGGGTATAAGAAGGTTCAGTAGGTGAAAGGAGGTTTAGGTGATAATGACCATGGGAATATATCCTAAAGAGGGATATAAAGTATCATGAGAATCATGCCATGGGTAGAGCTATGGTACCCATAGTTCAAGATTAGGCTATGACTGTGATAGATAATCACATGATTATACTATAGTCAGTTGCCCCTAAAAATAAGGAAATGAATGCAGTTGTAAGGGATGAGCTTAAGTTAGAAAAATGATGATTGTGACCCCTATTTAACAATAGAAAGGATGTAGATGCAAAGCATTGAGAGGCTCAAGTTCTAGTTTTCCTTTGAGAAAGGATAAATGATAGGCTCCTAATCTATACTTATCTATTATGATATAGGGTCTAAGGGAATGGAAAGTAAATTTTCCCCTTTTACTTTTCTCCATATTAGTTACATGTTAATTTTCCTTGAGAATGAGATCCCAAATATTGAATTATCATACTTTCAGGTGTTTTTTATAAGCACGCTTGATTCATTATTAATAAACACAAAGATGAGAAAGAGTAGCCAAATGATGCTCATCAAGTAGCTTGAGTCGAGCTAAATTTTGTTGGTGATAATCATATTCCAAAAGAAGGTCACACAAAGATATGCAAAGAAAGGGTATTTGGAATTCAAGAGGAATTACAACCTCAGATTCAAACACTAGAGAAAAAGGGGTAGCACGTATAGGGGTTTGGATGCTAGTACAATATACACATAAGGTGAAAGGGATGTACATGTGCCAATCCTGACCTGAGGTATTGACCATTTTGGTAAGAATGTTATTAAGGGTTTGTTATAGGCCTCTACTTGTCTATTTGTTTATGGATGATAGGATGATGAAAAGATAAGTTTTATACCAAACATGTCACAAAGGCCTTGAACTTTTTTATTTTTTAAGGATTTACCATTGTTGGTGATGATCTTGTGGGCAACACCAAAACAATAAATGATGTGATAGGTGATAAATTCAATAATTTTTATAGCTTTAGTCAAGATAGAAGAATAGCCTCCACCCATTTGGTGAAATATTTAGTCACAATGATTATAGAGTGATGTCATTATGAAGAGTGGGGGTTGATTTCACCAATAAGGTCCAAACCCCATTGTGAAAAGGGCCAGAAGTCTATATAAAAATGAAGACTATTGATAGGTGCATTATGTAAATTAGCATATTTTTGACACTTGACACACTTTTTCACATAATCAAAATAGTCTTGGTTAAGGGTAGGCTAGTAATAGCCTATGCAAAGGATGTACTTAGCCACAACAAGTCGACTAAAGTGACCCACACAGAAACCATCATGCATTTCCTTGATAGCATGAGGGCTTTTGGACCATGGAGGTAACAGAATAGGAGGCCATCAAAACTATGTTTATAGAAGATGCCTCCCATAATGGTATATTGGGGGGTGCTATAAATAAATACTCAAATGGCATTCCTAGAGAGGCCAGATGAAACTCTACCAAGCTTTAGGTATTTGAAGGTGCATTGATACCAAAGTTCAGGTTGGATCTCCTCCACACTAAAAATAGTTGGAGTGTCTAAATTGAGGTAGGAGGGTTCAGTCAAGTAGTGGACAATGACTGATAGCTTAGAGTCTAATGGTGCTAATGGGATTTGGGAAACATGAGAAACCATGGTGTTAACAAACTTGTTGGTAGATCATGGGGTGGTTTGAATGTGATAGTGTTAAAATGATGTTAAGAGTTTCATGACTAACTATCTATATAGTTGTAAAATCTCATTCTTACACTAGTAGAGGCCATTGACTTGATTGACCACAAGTTGGGAGTCACCAAAGATGTTGATTATTCTAATTCCTATGGCTAACATGGTTTGGGGACCTATTATTAGGGATTCATATTTGACCACATTGTTGGTACATTCAAAGTCAATTTTGAAAGATAAAGGAAGTGGTTCACCAACAAGGGGGATAAGGATGATGCTAGATCCCCCACCATGTTGACATTTGGAACAATTAAAGAACATGGATATATGATTGGTGAAATCTGCTTGGGATAGGCTTGTGATGGACTCATTTGTAAATTCAATAGGAGGAGGTTGGTTGCTTGGTAGGGGTGAATCAGCCAACTGGTTAGCTATGACTTGCCCATTAACTAAATTTTATTTTAGGAACTCAAGGTCAAACTCAGCTAAAAGCATGATCAACTTGGCCATACATTGGTCTTGGTATGGATTGGAGTGCATGTACTTGAGTAAGTTGGTATTGGTTATGATAAAAAATTTGTGGTTAAGAAGGTAGTGGCAAATTTTGGTGGCCATGAAGACTAAGGCTAAGCATAATCTCTCAGTGTGAGTATATCAAGTTTCATAGTCTACACGGATGTAGCTTATGTTATAGATGGCTTGCTCTTTATGTTGTTCATCCCAATGGGCAAGCATTACCCCTAAGGAATGGTCGATGGAAAAGATATAAAGGTAGAAAGCTTGGTCCTCCTTAGTGGGTGTGAGGATAGTTAGATATAGAAGTTACTCTTTGAGTGAATCAAAGGCCTTTTGATAATCAACATTCCACTTGAAAGAGATGTCCTTTTCTAAGAGGTGATGGAAAGGTTGGCACTAGTCAAAGAGCTGAGAAAAAAAGTGATGAATGGATTAGAGCTTCCCCTACAAGCTACAAAGTTGCTTAAAATTGGTGAGAGGTAGCATCTTAAGGATGGCTTTGATTTTGGCCAAATCAACCTCGATTCCCTGAAGGGAAATGATGATGACAAAAAGTTTTCCTGACAAGACTCTAAAAATATATTTCTTGGGATTGAAGTAGACATGGTAATGGATAACTCTCTTAAAGATAATCTTGAAAATGACTAAGTGGTCTTTGAAAAGTTTGGATTTATCAAGGAGGTCATCCACATAGTCCTCAACAATTATGTGGATAAGGTCATGGAAGATGTAGGTCATAACACATTGGTAGGTTGCACCAACATTCTTAAGACTGAAGGGCATGGCTCTATAACAAAAATTCCCCCATGAGGTGATAAAGGTAGTTTTATGTTGATCTTCAGGGGAGATCAGAATTTGATTATAACCTAAGAATCCATCCATGAGAGACAACATCTCATGGCCTGCTATAAGATCAATAAATTGGTCAATGTTAGGTAGGGGAAAAATATCCTTTGGGAAAGTGAGTTTAATGTCACAAAATTCCACATAGATATGTAGTCCCCATGTAGATTTAGTGATAGACACGATGTTTGGAACCCACTAGGGATTAATCAATGGGTTAAATGAAGTCAACAGAGAGGATGCATTAAATTTATTCTTTGATAAGAAGGGCTATGAAAGGATGCATTCATCAAAGTTTCTATCTAAGAAGCTTGGCATCATGATTGGTTACAATGTTATGGGTAGTAATGGCTAGGTTAATACAAGGCATATCAACATATGACTAGGTGAATGCAATGTTATGGTCCTAGAGGAAGGTAGAGAAGTCTTGAAGTTCCTCAGGGGTGAGAGATTAGTCAAGTTTTACAATATGAGGGCTTCTTAAAGTGCTTATGTTGATATCCATAGTGGATTCATTCAGCATGGTTGAGGTTTTAGGAGATAAGTTTTTGTAGATGGAGGAATTAGATGCACCAAGGCAAGTGAGAATAAAGTCATCATCTTAGCACTAGATAATGTTAATGGTAGGAGAGTCTTCTCCCACCAATTTAGGATGGGTCAGAGGGATGGATACTATTTCCCCTTCCTTTTGATAAGTCAAGGGGCCAAGGGTAATCATGTTGATGAAAAAAAATTTAGGTGGGATAATGTCCTCATCCTAATTATCAAGTGGAGGGGATGATAGTGAGGAAGGGGTCCCTTACTCAATAATGGTAGTGATAGGTTATGTGGATTTCTTCTTATCGGTTAGGATGAATCAAATTTCATGCTTCTCATGAGGCTTTTGGGTCTCAATAGAGATCAATATGTGTGGGCCATGCTCATACCATCCTAAGCCAAACCCTTTTTAGGCACACCTATGGAGGTATATTTTGGTGAAGTCTGGTTTGTCTAAGTAAGAGAATGTAGAGGTGAATGGTTGTGGTGAAGAGGGTGTGGATATAACATCGAGCATCTTGTCAATTCTCCCATAGATAAAGTGGTTTTGGTAGCTCGAAGGTCCCAAGGGAGTAATGGCCCCAATGTTGGGGTCATAACCTATTTGGTGGTTGAGTTTCTCATACTCTTGGGGATTAGGGAAAACATCAAGTGTAAAGAGTCATTATTTCCTAAGGGTAAGGTAGTGGAAGGTAGATTCCAAGGGATCAATGGTGGATATCTGGTTTAAAAGAATAGATGAACTGGTAGATACCTCTATGGAATCAAAAGTAATGGCTTTATCTTTTATGGTTAAGGGCTTAGTGATGGATGCTTGGGGTGATTTAGTAAGGAATAGGAGGACGTCATTAGGTCAATAGGTCATGTTGCATGTTGAAAAAGGGCTTGGGTCAAATTTTATGGTAACAACCTAAGCCTTGTGCTATAATGACACAATGGTGAAGGGTAAAAATTACAGAACCCATAGCATAGATCTAAGGTCTCCCTAGAAGAACATTGTACTATAATTCACCTTTAATCATATAGAAGATTTCAGGGAGCGTACGTGGTTCAAGTTGAATATGGAGGACAATGGCTCCCAAAGTAGTGGTCATGGTGTCATTAAAGGATCGAAGGATAGTTGAAGTTTGGGACATGACATTTTTTGGTAATTTGAGTTTGTCATAAGCAAAGGAAGATATGATGTTGATGCTAGGCCCTCCATCAGTAATAACCCATTTAATGTGGGTTTGGTTGATGTTTCCAATAATAAAGAGAGGGGGATCTAGGTCCTCAGGGTGGATAGAAGGTATCTCTAATTCCTTAAAGTTAATAAGAGTGGAGAGTTGGAGAGCACCTATGAAGGCCTCTATAGGTTGAAATTTACCTAGTCTAACCTCAATAGCTTGCATAGCCTCTATCATGGCTTGGAAATGATGGGGTGAGGTGGAAATGAGCTCATGGATGCTCATCTTATCTGGATTCTAGTGGAGTTGCTTAAGAATGACCCTTCTGATAGATTCAAATGGTTTAGCTTTAGAGGTGCCTAAGATGCTAACATTGGGCTTAGTTGAAGATGAAGAGATTAGGATCTAGTGTGGTTTAGGATGAGAAGGTGGGTATGTCCATAGAATGGAAACTTTGGCCTTCCTTTTATAATTTTTTGTGATCATGTGACCATATTAATGTTATGGATATAAGGGAAGGATAAGGCATGAGGTTAGGTAGGTGCTAGTTTACTTTGTGGTGAGAGTGGAGAATCAGGTTGGCTTTAGAAAATCATTGTCAGGTGAACTAGTAGAGGGGTCAAGGAGATTTCATCTAATAAAATACAATCTTCATCATAGAGATAATGGATAAAGCATAGAGAGCTTTTTATCTCTCTGTATTATACCCAGGTGTCCTATGATAGGAATAGATTTGATGGTCATTATACCAAGCCAGTTTTGAACCAAGAGGATCAAAAGTTTGATAGGAGGTAATGTAAGGTAGGAGGCTTGCAATAACCTTTGGAAAATGGTTGTATAGGATTCTGGTAGAGGTGGGAAAGGTCTATAGGTTGTGGTTTTATTTGGTAAGGTGGGTATGTTGGTAGTAATGGGTTTGATGAGAGAGGGTTTAAGTAAGGTGGTGTTTCTAGTAAATGGTTTGGTTTTGGGTATGCTGGTGGTTGGGGTATTTGAGGTTGATAATCTATATTTTGGTATTTTAGGAAGGACCAATGCATCAAACAATAAGTGGGATAGTGTAACCAATGGTGGTGGACAACATATGTTAAAATGAGCTTACTTTTTAAGTAATGTTGAGGGATGAGGCCCCAAGATATAAGGAAAGGAAGAGGGAGGTAGAATCCTAGACATGTGGATTTTTAGTGGTTTTACCCCTTTGGCTGATTTGGGTTGAGGTTTGGGCATAGGCTTGAATGGGGTTAATTTCTCTTTCAAGGATGGATCAACCAAACTTCATGTAGGGAAGGCACCAAGAGTTTTGAAATATTTGGTTAGTGGTGTAGTCATTTGAGATGTGGTTATTCTAGTTGACTAAGAAGGTGAAGAGTTGATAGAAGTTTTGATCAGTTTAAGAGGTGGTGTAAAAATGATAGATTATTTGGTTAAATGTGTGCCATAAGGTTTAGGTTTTTTGATGTAAGGTATCCCTAAATATTACCAGAAAGTGATTTGATCCATGTCTAGTTTTGTGACCATGCTTGACTTTTGAACAAGTTTAGAAAAAGGCCTATATACTAATCTAGCATCCCAGGTAGTGGGTGTCAAGGATACACATATGGGCTAAGGAGGAGGATTGGTAGTCTTATCTATTTCCTCAAGTAAGGGATGTAATTTCAGGTTGGGTGTCTATTCTATAAGGGGTGTTTGTGAAATAGTTATTCCCCTAGGCATGATGTCCATAGTTGTGGTTTATTCTATGGTTAGGGGAGATAGTGTATTAGGAATGATTATTTGTTTGGATAAGCTATTTTAAGGGGTGCTTGGTGATTCTAAATCATCTATGAGTATATCCAAAGAAAAAAGAACCTCCTTGGTTTGGGTCTCCAAAGGAGGGTAAGGTGACTCCACCATCTCGGTAGATGAGATGGAGGAAGAGTAGGTAGATTAGATGCTTGAGTCTTCAAGGATAAGTGTATCAAGAACCATATTGATTGTGTGGGCATCATGAGAAAATTCAGCATATGTGTCCTTAGTTTTGGTAAGGGCATGGTTGGGAGGCTTCCTAAATATGTCAAGAGCTTAATTTTGAGGGGCATTGGGATTATCCAACATGAGTTCCCCCTTGTCAATAAGGCTCTGAACAACATTCTTGAAAGTATTAAATTGACTAAATTCATGTTTAATTACCTAATTAAAAGCACAAAGGCCATTTTGGTTGTACCAAGAAGGTATTAGAAAAGAAGAATCAAACTATTGAGGAGTTTTGATGGGGGAAGCTGTATGGGGTTAGCTTTTAGTAGTTTATCGAGAATCAAGGCATAAGATTCTCCAAGTGGTGTGAACTATTTTTGGTTGCTTCAATTTGGGTTCCTTATGTTTTGGTTGAAGGTAATGGGATAATTTTGTTGATTAACATTGGGTGGAGGGGTTGTTTTAAGGATAACTACATTCACAATTTCTTTTGTTCTTGGTTCTGGCATTGACTTAGTTGCCTAGTTTGGAGGAAGAGGTTTTGTTGGTCTTGAAGATAGAGTTCTTATTTTGTAACTTCAATTTTCCCTCATCTATGTCTCAATTTTATAGCTTACGTTTCATGGTAAAAGCTTCATCAAAAAATTTAAATCTTTGGACACGTAGTGTAGAAGATATATGTTTGGCATAGGCTTAAGCAAAAAGTTCTATAAATTCAAGTTGATGCAAGGAAAATGAAATTTGATTAATCAAGCTTCTCCAACGAGCGATGAAATTAGAAATGTATTCATCATCAAATGGCCTAATAGAATAGAGGTTAGTGATAGATACCTTATTAGAAATGTTATTGAAAAAGTGATCGAAGAAGCCCTGAGCTAGTTGGGTGAAATAAAAGATTGAATGTCTGACAATGGCACTATACCAGTCAAGTGTCAGGATATATAAAGACATGGGGAAGGTTTGGAGGAGAAAGGCATCATTTTAAGCAATCATGTAACACACATGCATAAAATACCTAAGGTGTTATTAGGGGTCTTCCTTGCTCTAAAATTTGGTAAATTTTAGAAGCTCCCATTGAGGAGGGTAAGGTCTGATGGGGATAAAAGGATGGATAGGTTCATTACAAATATGATCATAGAATAGGATGTTATGAGTCATTGAAATGGATGACTCAAGATCTTTCATCTTTTCCATGAGCATCTTCATTAGGTTGGTTTAAGGTGGTGCATCTAAAGGATTGTAAGGTGGATATTGTGGTTGAGATTGGGTAACATATTGGTAATTATTTGGTGGTTGAAAGGCTATCACATCTTAGAATGTGGATGCTAGAGGTTGGGTAGGTGGTATCTAAGGATAGGTGGATGATGGTGCTAGAGTAGTGGGTATATACCCTTGTGGGTTAGGGATGTATCCTATATTTGGTGTAATGGGTAATTATTGATGGATTCTTATGGATTAGGCATGAATGATAGTTGGGTTGGTAATAAAAGGAGAGGTAGTGACCTTCGTGCTAATAGGTGGTGAAGTAGAAGGGATAGATATTGCTAAGCTTGGAAAAGGGGTATTGACCAATGGATTAGGGTTGATAGATGGAGGTTTGGTAGTGCTAGTTTTAAGTGCTTCAATAATAAGTGGAGCATGATGGGGTAATGATTGGGTTATTCTTAAGGTTGAGGAGTCATTAGTAGGGGCAGAAGGTATAGGGGTATCAGTTGGTTGGATAGGTTGGTTTTCACTTGTGGCATCAAAGGGGTTAGTAAATGAATATGACTAGGTAGTTGAAGGTTGGGTGGTGACTATGGCAACAAGGACACCCCTTATAAGGTGGGATGTCATGACATAAGGAGGATCCTGAGGTGGAGTTGGAACTGGGGCATGATGAGAGGAGGTGTTAAGGTAGTGTTGAAGGGAAACTAGATTATTATCTAAAAAGGTGGTAAAGTCTATGTATCCTTGGAAAAATACCCAAGGAAAATAAGGGCTTCCCAATAGATGAGATGAGTCTTCTACTTTAGAGATGTGCTCCATGGATGAGGAGGTAGAAGAGGTTGATTTGAGTGATGGGTTCTTCTCTACTAGTTCTCTTCATTGTTGATGAGTGAGAACCATGAAGAAAAGGGGGAGATAAAACAAGATTAATCTCACCACTCAAACATGGATAAGATAATAAAATGATCTTGGTAATCAAGACACACACTATAAAGTATGTTAAGCCTAGGGGTTAGTTTTAATCTTGTTTTTGGCTTATGTCTTAGTTTATAATAATGTGTGATAGAAGTTGGCTAGTAGATTAGGTACTATAGAAGTAGTCTACGATTGGTTTTAGTTTGTTTAGGTGTTCAAAATAATATTTATTGGAATCAATATGTGGCTTGGTATTGGTGCCTACCCCCTCACTTCATATTCCAATGGTAAGAGTGTCGGGTGCTTAGCCAATATATATTGATATTCAAAGTTTATACTCAACCAAAGAGCTGAGTTGGTTCTCCTCTTGGTAATGACCTACAAGTAGGATTACTGAGAAAGGGTAAGGTGACTACTAGGTGATGAAATCCTAGTCGAGCCTTGTCTCAAATTATTTTTATGTTTGATTGATGAAAATGGTTTGGCTAGAGTGTGCAACAAAAGTGGTGCTATGATAAGATTAATGTACTTTAATCTAAAGTGAACCAATGTTAAAATCAATTAATGGATGTATTATATTTTATGCCTAAAAGAAATTTTAGTTTTAATTATGAGCAAAGATAGAGAGAAGAGCATACAAATGTAAAAAAAAAATGTGAGTAAAGACGCTAGGTCCCATCGGGTGTGCCAGAATGTTTAATGTAAATTTTCACTTAAGTTCTAGGGAAGAGAGGAAAGAAACTTGATACAGGTGTGGTTGAAAAACCTATTTGTTTATGCACACATTGAATCAGAATATTATAAAAAGCTCCTCTTTAGCTTGAGAGGAAACCCTGTAGATAAGAAATCACTAAAGCAAACTTGTTTGTTAGATAGATAGTTGGTTGGATTGCCTAGTGATAGCTAGATCTCAAAAGTGAGAGATTCCTTAGAGGTCAGCAATCCACACATTTTTTAAAACAACTAAGTTCATAAAACTAGAAAGAAGGTACTTACATTAATAGTCAAAAGGTACTAAATTTAAACACAAGAATGCGTAGTTGAGAAAATAAACTAGAAATGATCAAATTAGTGATAAACTAATTAATGCTAGTGTTGAGGGATTGGTGTATGCTTGAGAAAATTTGAAAGGGGTTTGTGAATGCTAAGAAACATAGATAATTATGTTTGGTTGAGGGTAAGTTGGTGAAAATAGCTTACTAGTTTTCATTACCACAGTGACCATCAGTAGTCAAGGTGACAATCAGTGGTTAAGGTGACCATCGGTGGTCAAGATGACCATCGATGGTTAGATAGACCATCACTGGTTGAGTCAACCATCAATGGTTACTATGTAATTTTTAGGTTGTTAAATTACTAAATAATGAGATTTAAAAGATGGATTCTGGGAGATTGACAAGGGCTAGACTAATTATGAAATGGAAATAAAGTACGTGAATATTGACAAATAAGTGCTTGTCTTACTAAATTTGATTGAGTGTTTGAGTTAGTTAGTCTATGGGTGGAATCTAGCTTGATTCTAGTAGATTTGACCATCAATGGTTAGACAGACCATCGGTGGTTAAGTCAACCATCGGTGGTTACTATGTATGTTTTGGGTTGGTAAATTACTAAATAATGGGATTCAAAAGATGGATTATGAAAGATGGATAAGGGATAGGATAATAATGGAATGAAAATAAAGTATAGGAATATTGATAAATAATTTCTTGTCTTACTAAAGTTGATTGGGTGAGTGTTTGAAGTAGTTAGTCTGTTGGTGGAATCTAACTTGATTTTGGTAGATTAAAGGTACTCAAGAACTTGGTTGAGAGGTGATGGCAAGTTGGATCTCAATGAGATTATTGATAACACTTGATAATGTTGATGATGTTGATTAACATGTAAAATAAAACTATTGAATCCCAAAGCTCTTGATAATTATTGTAGATAGATTTGACTTCCCAGGCCTCTCTCTCATATAGGCACAAGTAAGAGGTAAAAGTGAAGGTGTAACTAGACCATCTAAATATAATACATCTATTCAAAGTCTCACAAAAAGAATTAGATGAGTTATATTTAAAAGAGGTCTATGAGCATGATTTTGGTTAAGAGGTGCACCCTGATCATCGATAGTCAAGGTGATCGTCGTTGGTCATCTTGACCATTGTCGATCGAGGGTGAAGGCCAAAAAGGTGGAGAAGGCTAGGTTTAACTTAGTTTAATTAAACTAACTAAGATTGGTCTATTTAATGTTTAAAGGTTAAAGTAGCCCTAAGGGGGGTCTAGGGGTGTTTTTGAATTCAAAATCATAGGTGTGCAGATTTTTAGTGTCTATAGGGTGATTGTTGGATAGGAGTGGTAGTTGGGTTGGTGACCAATGGAAAGGTGGTGACCCTTGTACTGATTGGTGGTAAGGTAGAGGGTATGCACCCTATAAGGATTTTAATTGTAGTAGTAGTTGATGTATTAGAGGTAATTGAAGGAAGGTTGGTAGTGATAGAGGTAGGCACTCCTATTGTGGAGGAGTGGTTGGTAGGGGTAGAAGGTATAAGGGCAATAGTAGTTTGGGTAGGTTGGTTCTCTATGGTCATTTCAAAGGGGTTGTTAGTTGATAAATAATCTTGGTTAATCAATGGTTAGGTAGTAACTATAGAAATAGAGGTGTTCCCCATGAGGTGGGAAGGAATGCCATAAGGTGGATCTATAGGTGAGGTCAAACCAAGAATACAGTGAGATATGGTTGTAAGATAATGTCACAAGGCTATAAGATTTTTATCTAAGAAAGTGGAAAAATTGTGTCTCCTTGAGGAATCTCTTGAAGGAAGGTAGGACTTCCTAAGAGATGGGGATAATTTGTTAGTTTAGAAACATAGTCCATGGATGAAGAAGTGGAAGAGGCAGGTTGGCTTGGTGATGGGTTTTACTCCGCAAGGTCGCTTTGTTGCTAGAGAGTGAGAACCATATGAGATGGGTGAGATAAAAAGCATAAATAGTCTCACTAATCAAACAAAGAGAAGAAATAAATGATCAAATAAATCAAATTACACTCTAAAAGAGATGTTACGCCCTAGAGTTTTTAATTAATATCACTTTTGGCTTATGCCTTAAGAAGTTATGTGACTAAAATTGGCTTCTAGAGTAGGTACTAGAAGGGAGTCTAAGGTTGGTTTCAAGTTATGTTTAAGTGCCCAAAAGGATTCTATATTGGAATCAATATGTGGCTTGGTATTGGGGCCTACCCCCTCACTTCACACACCACAATGACAAGGGTGTCAAATGCATAGCCAATATATATTGATATCCAGAGATTATACTCAATTAGAGAGCTAGGTTAGTTCTTCCCTTGGTAATGACCTCCAAGTAAGATCATCAAGAAAGGGTAAGGTTACTACTAGGTGATGAAATCCTAGTTGGGCCTTGTCTCAAGTTTGTTTGATGTTTAATTGATGAAAATGGTTTAGTTTAGTGTGTGAAACAAAGAGTGAAGCTACGATAGATTACTTTGCTTTTAAGTTAAGCTATGTAACTAAAATTTCAAGTAGTTGATGTATGCACTTAATTTTAAGTCCAAAATAAACTTTTGATTTTGTTAATGATCATAGAATAGAGAGAGAGAATGAAAGAAAATAAGAACCCAAGTGAAGAGACAAGGGTTCCACTAGGCATGCCAGAATGTTTTAGTGAATTTTTTACTTATTATTGGAAAGGATAAACAAGAAATGAAGTATGGATATGGTTTTAAAACCTATTTGATTATGCACATGTGGAATCAAAATATTGTGGAGAGTTCCTCTTTGTATTGAAAGGATGACCTATAGACAATAAAGCACTAAAGCAAATTTGTTTGTTAGATAAATAGTTGAGTGGACTACCTAGCAATAGCTAGATCCAAAAAGAAAGGGCTTCCTTGAGGGTTGTCAATCCACATGTTTTAAATAATTAAGTTTATAAAATAGAATAAAAAGTACTTAAATCAATAATAAAAAGATACTAAAATTCAACACAAGAGATGTTCGCTAATAGATAGACTAGAAATGATTAAAATAGAAATAAGCTAATTAATACTAGTGATAAACAGTTGGGGTATGCTTTAAAAATTAGAAAAATATTTATGAATAAGTAGGGACACAGAGAATTAGATTTGGTTGGGGGTAGATGGGTGAAAATAGCTTGCTCAAATTTACTGCCATAGTGATCATCAATGGTTAAGGTGATCATTGGTGGTTAAGGTCACTATTGGTGGTTGGATAGACCATTAGAGGTTGAGACAACTGTTGATGGTTACTATGTGAATATCTGGGTTGGTAAAAGTCTAATTAACAAGATCAAAAGGTGAGATTTCAGGAGTTGATTTAGTGTTGGGTTAGATGCAAAAAGCAAATAAAGTAATTAAATATTAAAAATTAAATACTTGTCTTGTAGAATGTGGATTGGATGGATGCTTGAGGTGGTTGACTCATGGGTGGATTATGGCATGATTCCAGTAGAGTAAAAGTATTTGGAATTTTATTAGAGTTGTAGTAACAAGTTGGATCTCTGACATAATAGATGGTTTTCTAGATTTTTAAAGATGATTAACCTATAAAAAGATAAATTTGGGTGCACAAGCTCTTGAAAATAATTGTAGATTGTAGATACATTTTCACCTCTTATTCCTCTCTTCTTCTATGTAAGGCAAGAGAGTTGTAACAAGATGTGAATTGGGCTTCCTAATTTTAACTCACTCATGCAATGGCTTGCACATGGATGAGGATACGTAATTTTTAGAAAATCAAGGTGGGTGTATTTCATGTTGGTGGTTAAGGAAGTGCACCCTAACCATCGATACTCAAGGTGACCATCAATGGTCAAGGTGATCATCAATGTTCAACCTGACCATTGACAGTCAAGGGTGAAGGATAGAATAGATAAAAGCTAAGGTTAATCTAGTTTAGAAAACTAACTATGGTTTAGGTTTGATTAGGGGTAAGAAGGTTAAATCAGTCCCAAGAGGGTCCCAAGGTAGTCAAGGGAAACTATGACATTTGAAATCATGGTGTCTATATTTTTGATGTTTACAGGTATAGTAGCCTAATTTAAAATAATGACAAATAGATTCACATGAGAAATATAGAAACTATTAAGCATGAAGTCACTATTCACAAACATTATTCATGGATCACTATTAATAAATGATGTGGCAATGGTGATTGGGTAGGTGAGGTGGATCTTAGGTGATGTGGCATGGCCCATAAGGTATCTTTCATTATTGGAAAGGTAGGAGAGAGAAATGGGCCACATTTCTCCACTAGGCACATAGGTTACCTTTTAAGTTTTCATGTGGGGATCATGTGGAGCACTATCCTTGACCCTTGACTTGTGGATGCATGTGGGAGACAAAATAAAGAGGATCTAATCATTCTCTTTAGGCATGTGTTTATGGAGATTTTTTGTTGGAAGTCAAAATTTTATTGGGGCATCTTTTGACCCTTGAGTTTACACATGGGTAATTGGGGCATGCCATTTTAATTCACACATGGAGGAGGTAATAAATGCATCATGAATTTACCTTTGAATGGTGGACCTTGTATGATGATTCTCACTTTCACTATTCATCAATAGTGATGCCACATGGAGTGTGGCATATTTTTCCTTTTACATCATGTTTTATCCATTATTCCTTCTTCTCTTTGTAATTTTTATAATAAAGGATGTCATTCATTTATATATATGTACTCAAGAGATAACACAAGGAGTGGATGTGTGAGTGAAAGACTTGCATGTCTTTGTTGAAGCTTGAATGCTTTGAATCTAGGAGTTAGCTTATTGTAAGCTTGTTGAAGCTTATATGCATTGAAGATAAGGAGTGTGTGAGAGATTAGAGAGGTGTGAGTGATAAGTTGTTTTCATAGGTGTATTCTCCAATAATTATTGATGATATTAATAGTTGAACCATTCTTCATGAATGTAGTCAAATTGGTGAACCATGTAAATATTATCTTATGGTTTGCATTATCTTGATTTGACTTTTTCTAGTTTAATTTATACTTTCGTAGTTCCTCTCTTTGTAACTTTGAGGATATTTCTACATTTTTTATTATATCCTAACAAGTGGTATCAAATCAAGGTTATTTTGTTGCTAAAGATTTAGTTACATGAAGCTAAGGATTATAGCTTGAGTGGGAGCTATGGCAGATGAAAAATCAAAGGTGGATAAATTCAATGGCTAGAATTTTAGTTTGTAAAATATGGAAAGAGAGGACTACCTATTTCAGAAGCACCTCTACTTTTCATTGGGAGGTTTAGCCAATAAGCCAATGTCAATGTTAGATGAGAGTTGGGAGTTTCTGGATAGAAAATCACTCAGAACCATCCATCTATGACTTGTTTCCATAGTTGAATTTAACATATCCCAAGATAAGATTATATAAAGTCTCATGAAAGCATTAGGGAAGTTGTATGAAAAACCCTCTGCCTCAAAAAAAATTTGATGAAGAAATTGTTCAATATGAAAATGTCTAAAAATGGTTTAGTGGTAGATCATTTAAATGATTTTAATATGGTTACTAATCAATTAAATTATTTTAATATCAACTTTGATGATGAAGTTAAGGATCTTCTTATTTTGTGTTACTTGTCTAAGAGATTAAATAATTTGGTCATGATGGTTAACAACTTGGTCTCAAACCATGCCAAACTCAAGTTTAAGAATATGGTGGATGTTATCATAAATAAGGAAATGTAAAGGAGAATTAATGGTGAAACATACATATTATGAAATGTATTGTCCATGGAGAATAGAGTAAGATCAAAGAATAGAATAATAAAAAACTATGGGAAACCAAGGAAAGGTTCTAGATCAAAATCAAGAGGAAAGATGGAGTGTTGGCACTATGGGAAGTTGGGTCACACAAAGAAAGAATGTTAGGCTCTTCATGTAAAATTAGGCAAGGACTAACATGAAGGTAATAAGGAGGCAAACATAGTAGGTGATATTATACAAGCTGCCTTAGTTCTTTCTTTAGATAATATTAATAAATCTTGAGTTTTAGATTTAGAAGCTTCATTTCATGCCACTCCTAATAAACATTATTTTATGGACTTGGACACATGAGTGAGAAGGCAATGAATATTCTTCACTCAAAGGTAAAACTACTAAGTTTAAAGTAAATAGACTTGGAATTTTGTGAGCAGTGTGAGTATGGGAAATAGAAACATGTGTGCTTTCTAAAAGTTAGAGTAGCTAATAAGATGAGGAATTTAGAGCTTGTGCATATGGATGTATGGGGACCCACTCAGGTACCTTCACTTAGTGGTTAAATGTATTATGTTACATTCATTGATGATGCAACTATAAAGGTTTGGGTTTATTGCATTAAACAAAAATCTGGTGTATTTAACACATTTAGATAGATAACTTTAGTTGAGAATGAAACATGTTTAACTCTCAAGTGCCTTAGGTTAGATAATGTTGTAAAATACTATAGCAAGGAGTTTAACAACTATTGTTCACTTAATAGAATATGTAGACAAAAGAGAGTTTTAGGAACACCACAATAGAATGGTGTGTTAGAGATAATTAATAGAACCACCATGGAATGTGCTAGGAGTATGAGGTTACATGTAGTATTTCCATTATATTTTTGGGTGGATGTTGTTGATACGTCCATGTACCTGATAAATAGAGGACTCTCAACTACCTTGTATGGCGGCATACCAAAGGAGGCATGGAGTGGTAATAAGGATGACTATTCATTTTTGAAATTTTTTGGTTGTGAATCATTTGCTCATATTGATAAAAAGAATAGGTCCATGTTAGAGGAAAAATATCAAAAATGTAATTTCATTGGATATGGTACTAATGACTTTGGATTCCAATTTTGGAATGGGGAGGATAATAAAATCATTAGGAGTAGGGATTTCATCTTCAATGAGAAAGTAATATACAAGGAACAATTGCTAGAAAATAAACAAGAGAAATCCAATAAAGAATACATAATGTTGAAGGACATTACAAATAAAAGTGTCCCAAAGGTACCAGTTAGAAATATGGAACCCCAAACTCCTATTGTGAGGAGATATATTGGAGTAAGTATACCACTTGAAAGGTTTTACCCTTATTTTAATTATTTGTTACTTATTGATGGTGGTGAGCCAGAGAGCTTTGAAGAAGTAATGCAGATCAATGCCAAAGATAAGTGGGATCAGACTATAGATGAGGAGTATGAATGTCTCATGATGAACCAAAAATAAGATTTGGTGAATCTTCCAAAGGGAAAGAAGGCACTACAAAACAAGTGGGTATACAAGATAAAAGAGGAAGATGGAGGTAATAATATATACAAGGCCATATTGGTGGTAAAAGGATTTACACAAAATAAAGGTATATATTTTGATGAAATATTTTCTCTTATTATTAAAATAACTTATATTATAACTATTTTGAGTATAGTTGCAGTGGAGTACTTACATTTAGAATAGTTGGATGTGAAGATTTCTTTCCTTCATGGGGATTTAGAGGAGGAGATATACATGGAGCAGCCACAAGGTTTTGAATTCAAGGGTAAAGAGAAGTTTGTGTGAAAAATAAAGAAGAGTTTGTATGGCCTTCAATAATCTCTAAAAGAATGGTATATTAAGCTTGATAATTTCATGTTGGATCAAGGATATTCTATATGTCATTCTAATGATTGTGTATATTTTAAGAAATTTGAAAATGTCAGTCATATTATCCTACTTTTATATGTGGATCACATGTTGGTGTTAGGTTCTAACATGTAGGATATAAATTTACTCAAGAGATAGTTAGGAGATTATTTTTATATGAAGGATCTATGTGTTGTTAAATATATCCTTGGGATGAGACTAGCTAGAGATAGAAAAAATTGGAGGTTGACACTATCACATGGAGAGTACATCAAAAAAGTATTTGAGAGGTTTGGCATGCAAAATGTAAAAAATATTGGGACATATTTAGCGATCCACTTCAATTTAACATAGGAATGCCCCAAGATAGAAGAGATGAATAACATGTCCAAGACACCTTACTCATCAGCGGTTGGAAACTTAATGTATGCAATGGTGTGTAAGATACTAAACATTGCCGATGTAGTGGGAGTGGTGATTATATTATTGAGTAATCTAAGAAAGAAACACTAGTAGTTAGAAAAGTGGATTCAACATTACCTAAGATGGATTGCATATATAATGTTGTGTTATGGTGGATCAGATGTTACTTTAATGGGATATGTTGATTCTAACATGGTAGGTGATTTGGAAGGTAGGAGAAGCACTATCAGGTATGTGTTCATTATGGTTGGCACATTGGTGAGATGGATATCATGTCTATAGACAGTGGTGGCACTTTCTGCCATAGATTCTGAGTATGTTGTTTCTATAAAAGCAAGTAAAGAGATGATATAGATACAAAGGCTGATAGAAGAGTTGTGACATCAACAAGGAAAATGGATAGTTTTCAATGATAGTCAGAGTGTCATTCACTTAGTAAAAAACTCAAAATTTTACTCTAGGACTAAACACATTCAATTGAGGTATCACTTCTTTCAAACATCATTGGCAAAGGAGCAACTGAAGTTGAAGAAGATACATATGGATAAAATGTTGTGGATATGATGACCAAGGTGGTTACAAGAGTGAATTTGAAATTATGTTCAAATTCAATTGGTTTTTTTGGATGAAGAAAATTGAGATGGGAAATTTGTTTAGCAGATTCAGTAGTGAGAAATTGTGAATATTAACTTCAAGTGGGAGAATTCTTAAGTGTGAAATCACTATTCACATGTCACTATTCACAAATTTGGTGGCAATGGTGATTAAGCATGTGAGGTGGATCCTAAGTGATGTGGCATTCAACTAAAAAATTATATATATGCCCCTTGAGTCCTTCCAAAAATAAATCCTTATTGATTTTAGGATAAGTTTTCAAAAATACTGAGTACTCCCCTATTGGATATGCATAAAGATCCTTAAGGATCCTGTGATTGAGGATATAATTCTTATATAGGTATAATATATATTTATACCATAACACATTCCATTTCCATTAAAAAAAATATATAAGCACCAAAAGCATGCTGGAAATTCTAAATCAAAACCTATGTATCCATGTCATTCCCCCATTTTGATCTTGCCTATTCCAACTAAACTTCTTACCAGATGATCATTGCACATAATACTACCTCAATAGATTCATCCCACCTAGATACTACAACTACTACAACATTTTATTTTCCTTTATTATAGATGATTTTAAAGTCATATATAAACATTTTCATTGCCTATTTTTGTTGTTATTTTGATGATAATCATTTTTCTAAAAAATATTTTAGATTATCAAGATCAAACCTTATCTTAAAGTGTCTACCTATTAGATAAGGTCTCAATAGTTTGACTACATGAATAATAACCAACTTCTATTTCTGATAGATTTGATTTAACCTATTTCTACCCTTGAGTTGTTTACTCTCAAATGTAATGTATCTTCCTTATTATATGAGTACTACCCCATTCCATATCTTGATGCATCACATTCAAAAATAGAAGTTTTGGAAAAACTGGGGATAGCCAAAACTAGAGTGGTGAACATATCCTCCTTCAACTTTTTAAAGGCCTTGTTAGTGGTTTAATTCAAATGGAATGAGTCCTTCAAAAAATATGTGAGTGGTGTTTTTATGCTAAAATATTTTCTTACAAATATTTGATAGTAACTTGTTAGCCCCAAAAAAGTTTCAAAGATTCTTGAGGGTTTTTAGCACCTTCCACTCCATCATAGCTTTGATCTTCTTAGGGACTATTTTGTCTCCTTCATGGGAAACAATATGACCTAAGTACTCCACCACTTAGACTCCAAAATCACATTTTGAATTTTTTGCATAAATATAATGTTGTTCTAGAATTAACAATACCCATTTCACATGCTACAAACATTATTCCCAAGTTTTTTTTTATATTCAGATTTCACAAAAAAACACCACCATAAATTTCATCAAAAAGGCCTAAAAATATTATTCATAAAACTTTTAAATGTAGATGGTGCATTTTTGAGACAATAAATTCATAAAGGCCTTTATGAGTTTTGAAAGTTATTTTATTGATATCCTCATCTATAATCTAAATTTTATCCTACTGAGAATGAAGATCTAATTTTATAAATTAAAAAACACCATGTAACTCATCTATAAAATCATCAATTATTGGAATCGGTAACTTATATTTTTATGGTGTACTTGTTATCTATAGTCTTACTCCATCCTCCAAGTGTCACCCTTATTATGCACAAAGATGACTAGGGATAAATATTCACTTTGGATATGTCTAATAATACCTACCTCCAACATCTCATGTACCATATTTTTAATTTCACTCTTCTAGGCATATGGATATTATATATAAAGGGAAATGCAACTGATCTTTAAATCAATCCTAGATCAGAGAAGATAAATCCTACTTACTCTTCTAATTGTTGATACATTAGATATTTGGGATCATGACCAATATGGATCCACTATACCTATCCAAGGTATCTCTTACCATAATAAATTCACTATGGAGAGTTATAAAGCCTTCAGTCAAGTTAAACTACACAGTAACCCTAACTAGGTCCTATGTTTCATATTCAATAAACTAATATCAATTAAATCAAATTTTAATCTTAGTGTTCACCAAATCTTGTGTCACAAAATGGGGGTTAATAAACATAAAAATTAAAATTAAACATGCATAAGAGAATCATAATTAACCTATGTATAGGTAAAAACCTAATGTATGGAGAGAGAAATATATTCAAAAGCCATTAATTATGCTACTTCTATCTACTAAAAGAGAGGAGCAAAGTTAGAGATACTTACCTTGAAGATGAACTCATCGAAACTCAATCTCTCCCTTGGCCAAAGGTGATTCGTAAGAGGTTATGGTTTATAAGGATCACTAAGAAAGGCTAAAGTAGCCAAGACTTTTCCACAAGAAAAGTTTCTTCTCCAAGTAGAAACCCTAAGCTAAGACCCTTCAAGTAGAATGATAGAAGAGTAAATCTTAAAGAACCACAAATAAATAATTAACTCTTATTATCTCTCTAAGAATGGTGAAATGGATGTGTTTATTAGATGCATCTAACCCTAGTCCTTTCTAAAATTTTAGACAATAGAGTCAACCCAATCAACCTTGTATCATTATTGACAAAAAAAATTAGGTCTTGGTCTAGATTGGTCAAGGGCTGACCTAGACCCTAAATAAGTTTTATCAATTAGAGTACAAGGTTGATGGGGTCAACAATTTAATGTAAAGTGGAAAAAAGGATTTTAGGCTAGGGAAGGGTTTATGAAGGCAAAAATGACTAGAAGAGGGTGAAAAAGAGGAGGCAAAGCTTAAGGGAATGTTTTTAGGAGATGTTTGTGTAGGTAAAAAGTGGTAGTAAAGGACAATAGTATTATGAAGCACCAATGGTCTACCCACCCCTTTTTTAGTGCACCCCTTAAAGTGTGTACTCAAAGATATTTAAACTCAATGGGTTCCTACAAGATAAAAAGCATCATTAGTTGATAAAGTTTGAAAATATTATGTCTATACATATACCCCACTCAAAACTCATCATGTGTCGCTTAGGTGAAATAGGGGATGGTACTTTGATAAAATAACATAGTAACACAAAATGTTGAGGCTAAAAAAAATGAAGTATTTTAAAGCATAAAATAACTAGATTTAAATGATTGAAATAGAAATAACTAAAAATAAAAGTAATGTATGTGTACCTTGACTTACCTTTATCATTGGATGGTTATCTACTATATTTGTTGTTTTGATAGTGAAGGGAACAGAGATTGCTTTCAACAAACCCAAGGATACAAAACTAAAGAAAAATAAATAAATAAACATAGAAAAGCCAAGATAATTGATGTTATATAGACATGGCATACTTAAAAATTTGGCAAGCTAGGGTGACAAGTGCTATGTTAGACCAAATGACCAAGTCAAAAAAATGTTTAGATTAAATCAAGTAACTAAAAATTCAATTCTACTAAAGACTAAAAAACTCAAAGAATTAAACCTTAAGTAAGAAAGGAAAATTCACCAAGTCAAACCAAGGATACATGTCAAAAATGGTTGGTAATCAAACATTAATGTAAATACAGTAACAATCCTTAATTAAACAAAGATGGGCAAGCAAAATGGTAAAACAACATTGATGAGTGAGAAGTAATAATCATTACTCAATAATCAATGAAAAAAGTACATAAAATAGAAAATAACATTGGTGAGTAAGAGGTAACAAGCCAACCTCACTCAACAATGGAAAAATTACATGAAAGTATAAACAGACTTAGATGTCCATAAAAATGGTAGTAAAATAGTAAAAAATCATAAAAGAAATCAAAATCATGTCTATAATTGTAGAGCCATGCTATAAATGAGATAATCCATAGTTGCTCAAGCATATTATTTGATTCCAAAGATAGATAAAACTAAAATAGAGTAGTGTAAGCATGTTTTTAAGATGTGAAGAAGAGGGAAGTATATAAGAGGGAAAACAGATTTAGAATCACACTTTCTTGTCAAGGGAGAAAATGAAATGTGTGGAGGGGATAATGAAGGAAAATCCAAGTTATAGTAAATATTCATCAAAGTCATGATAATCAAATTAGTTTCATCAAAACAAGATGACTTTTAAATTAGCGAGAAAGGCATTGCCCTAGTGTCAATGTGTATGCTAGTATGATAGGCCCAAAGAGTGGGATATAGATGAATATGCCAATCCATGTGGATTTCACATATTATATTTTGGATAATTTTATTAATAATTTTTTTGGTGGCCTTATCTTGGCAATTACATTGGGGATGATAAGTGTAGACACCTAAATCTAGCCACCAATGACCTCTAACCAGACTTTTGGCTAATTTCCATCCAAAATGCACAATTTACCCTAAAAAACTAAAATGCATTAAATGAGTTGAAATTGACATAATAAAGTGATAATTTTGGTCAAGGTATCACTAAATGGGGCAAGGCAATTTATGGGATAAATAACTTTGAGCAAATTATTTTGAGTCAAAATGCCAATTTTGCACCTAGGTGCTCTGGAATGCTCTTTCCTATCAAATATCTTACATGAGACACATGCATTTATTATTTTTTTTTGTAACATCCTAAATGTAAATATGGATCCAATGCATTTGGACTTTCCTTCCAATTCTAATCCAATCAAATTTTAGACTAATAACAAGGTATTTTAGTTAATTTGGGTAATTTGTGCACAAAGTGCTTAAACATGCTTAAGAGATAATTAAACCAAATTAGAGCCTGATCAATAATTCTATCGAAACTTGTTGAAAATTTATTTTTGGAAATGAATATTGAATATCTGCATCATCAGGTGACCTCATTTATTGGGAAGACATCCCTAGGACATAAATGCCACAAATATCAGGATCCATGCCATCCATGCCTCATTAATGCCTTTCATGATGCCCTCCATGCCTCTTAATTTCCCCTTATTCTAATGTCATGATGAGGATAATTAAAAACTTAATTCCAAAAATTGAATTAATCCTCAACCACACATCTCAATCTCAGGATGGACAGTTTAGGTTGATTCTAGACATTCTCAAAAATCTATAAATAGAGAGGCCATGAACATCATTTTTAAGACATGATTATGCAAAGTTATAATGCATAATTAATTTTAAAGCTTCAATCAATTAGTGTTACCATGCCAAATTTATTCCAATCCAAGCCAAGCCACAAGCCAAAGATGTGAAGGAAAGATGGAGGTAGCCAACCTTCCATTGATGAGGACTTCATGAGCACAGACTAAGTAAGCCACTATAACAAGTATTTTAGAGCATCCAAGGGAGGTAAAAGAGAGTTTATTTTGCATTCTATTTTTGTGTTTTATTCATGTTTGTTGACTAAGCTCTCCCTAGTGTCTACGCCTAGAGATGTTATGCTAGTTAGTGTGTTTCTCTCATTTTGTTTTCATTTTGAAACTAACACCATACTAACCATCCTCTCTTGAGTCAAATTCCAAGATCACATATGGCATAACCGAGGGAACTAGATTCATCCCAAATATGAAGAAGATCATTTCACAACTTTAAAATATTTATTTGGACCATTAAAACTCTTGCAAATTAATTTTATAAATTTATTTTTCCATTTTTGTTTGCCACAAGTTTACATAGTAATCGATGTCAGCTAGTAAAATCAACATCAGTTGGATAGATTAACTAACATCAGTTAGTAAAACTAACATTGATTGGATACCTATAATTAATCACATTGGTATAACTGATTTTGGTTAGATAAATATCATTGGTTATAAAATATAACCATCATCGGTTATATAACTGATGTCGGTCACTGTATTTTTCTTAAAACATAGACCTGAGAACTCTTTTTTAAAGTTCATTGTTTAAAACCTAAAAGAGCTTCAAGGCTAAAGAACATGCTAACATTTTTTTGTAGGACCAAGCTTGACATTTGCTAAAAACATGTTTAGATCACCTTTTCCATGCTTAAAATGAATTAGGAACATTATTTTGGGTTCTTAAAGTAATATTTAGGTGCTTAAGTGAGTTTTTAGTATTAGTTTTCAAAGTTACAACTAAGAACCTAAGTGATTTTTTAGTATTAGTTTTCAAAGTTACAACTGAGAACAAGGGGTCAAATGAACACCACCTCATTTTCCATTTGGGCTTAAAAATGAACTCACCTTTTGAAATCTTTTTGTATTTACTTATTTGTTTAGATTAAATTTTTGTTTATAAAAAAGAGGGATGTTACATGTATGTTATTCCATTTGTCCCCTTTAAGGAACCCTTGGAATCAAAAGCACCATTCCTATTGTAAAAAGTATGGTCCAAGGCTTAGAAAGAATGTCATCTAAATCACTCCTGAAAAACTCATCAAAGTTTGGGTGACTTTGAAAATGACCCTAAAGTCTTTCTTTTTATGTCTTTCATTTCATTGCATCTTGGCTTGTGAGGGAGACATCATTACCTCCCATGAGTTATTTATGGAAGCTTTAACTTAGGGTTTCATCTCTCAGCATTGAATTCATTTACTCCTTCTAAGTTACACATGAGACATAGTGCCACTTTGGAATCGCACTACACTGAATGAACAGGAGGATATAGTGGTTACAAAAAGGACTAGACCTTTTTGTAACAAGCCAAGTGATACAGACCTAAAATCTATGTTTTTATTTTGTATTTTTTGACATGAAAGTCATTATGTAATTGATTCCCCTAGAAACATTTGAAAGCTTGCTAGTTTAGTCTACTCCACATTGCCATACCCTTACTGGGATTTGGATGATTATACTTACTATATTTTGGTCATTTATCTTATTTGGTATGTTTTGAGACTAAAACTTGTTTATTTGTGTATAAGCCATGTCAAAACCAATTTGTATATACGTCACTCTTTTGTCTAAAGAGATGTTATGTTGGTCATTTTACACCACACTTGTGCCTTGAAATTTTGCTAAGCTTGTTTGTGTGTGTGTCATTTGAGTTGCAAAAGGTAGTGTTATGTTTCCCAAATCATGTCAAAACATTTTGAGTCTTTGAAACATAACATAGATCACATCATTTGAGCATGATTATTCCATTAGGTTGCTCAATTTGTTTTAAAATTAGTTTACCTTGTATCAAAAATTGTTTGTTTCAAACCATGTCGTATATACCATTTAGACCTTTGTCTTGTGTCATCATGTTGTCTGATCTTGTCTAGCTTATTTGATCAAATCCTAGTTATTAAATATTGAGTTTTTAATTAGCCTTGTCAAATTTGGATTCAAACATTGATTGATTTTTGTCTAGGCCTTAATTCATGGGGTTGATACACTGATCTTTCTCTTTTGGGTTGCATAACTTTAGTTAATCAATTACCTAATTTTGAAAAATATAGATGGTTTGTTTGTTTAGTACCTATCCTTATCATTGTTTGTGCCTTTATTTGGGAAAACATAGTCTTTCTTAAAAGATCCTTTTGTCTTATGCCTTATGCCAACTGATCATGTTTATGTTTGATTTTGTGTGTTAGGTTTATGTCAAAATTGTTTCCAAACTTCTTAAATTAAATGAAATCACATCAGCCTTTGTTTCAAGTCTAGTTTTCGATGCCATTTGGCCAAAAGTCCTATCATATGCCTATTTTTTTGAGCCTAGATTTTGACTTTTTGTTTAGACAAAAGACCTAGCAACTCAACTTTCCCCTTTCCTAGTTTAGACCTTATTTGGAACACTTTTACTTAGACCTTTGTCATGCCAATTTTTATTCAAATGTTTGACCTTTTATGCATATGACATTTGATGTTAGACTATTTTATGCCAAGTCTTATCACAAATCATTTTAGAGATACAGCTCCACCCCTTTGACCAAGTTAGACCAAGCTTGAACCATTTGTCCTTTGGACATAGTTTTTTAGGGTTTGTAGAACTCTAAGCCTTTTTGTTTTAGATATTTCATAATTTACATGGATATGTCTCACTACACTTATGATGGAGTCACATGTAATCCAACTTATGATAGAATGGCCACACAAAATCCCACTAGGAACCCTTATAGAGAAAGATTATCTAAGGAGTTTTATTTTTCTCCATACAATACTCCATATGGGGAACATAGTCAAAATCCAAAAAATCTAAATCAAGACCTTGATTGGCATGAAGAGACTTGTAAGGAGAAATTTGAAGACCTAACTATAGATAATATTGTTTGGGATATATATCCATAACCTCTTTACAATAATTAGTACATAGAACATAGTCAAGAACTAGCTAATGAGCCAACTCACAACTAGGATGTTATGGTTTATGAGGAAGACTTGGATGCTTTGGCTTGTGCAAGCAATCAAGTTCCATGGCATCCTTTTGTTATCCAATCATTGGCTACCCCTAACCTTCCTTTGGATTATATGAGATATCAAGCTCTACAATATCCAAGGAATACCATTCCCATTCCTAGACCTTGTCCTTTGGCTTGTGTGAGCAACCAAGCTCCACAACACCCTTCCATCCTTCCAGGAACTAGTCCTTTAGCTTGTGTGATAAATCAAGCTCCAAAATTCCCCTTCATAGTTTTAGGACCTAATATTTTATCTTATGTGGGAAATCAATCCTCATAATGCCCTATCATTACCATTTTAGGACTTTATCTTTTGCCTCATGCTAGTAATCATGATCCTCAGTGCCCTACCATTATCTAACCATGAGCCATTCCTCATCTAGTGTCAAACCCATCCAAACATCAATCAATCCAATCATTCAAATCCCAAGCTATGTTTAAAACTATTATCTTCCAACTCATTGGAAACCAAGGCCAAGAAAACCGACCAATCCAAGATGTTTTAATTGAATCAACCATTTGTGATAAGTTAGCCTGTGATGAATCACCTATTGATCCTATCCCAATTTTTGAGGAGTCTCTCTTTGATAATCCAGTCTTTTATGAGTCACTTATTAATGATTATAACCACCTTTAGTCAAATCATTACCTCAACCATGTGCCTTTTTTTCAAGGGCCTCATATTGATAAGCTAGTTTCTGAGGAGCTGTCTCTTGACCTTTTTCCCATCTTAAATAAGTCTCACTTTGATAAACTAGTCTTAGTGGAGCCCATCATGCCATTACAGGTTGTTACTTATCCAAAACCAAATATTCAACAAGACATCATTATAATAGAGTACCTATCAAATGAAGAATCAGAGTTAGAGTCAAGTTTTATTCTTGAATTGACATCAAATTTAGCATCAAAATCTAAATCAACATCAGTCTCAACATCATATTCAGAATCCCTTGAGTTAGAATATGATTTAGAATATGAATATATTTGTGGCTATTAAAACATTGGTTATGTATTCCTTGCAGATCAATTTGAATACATTGGTGATCCTTCTATAGTTTTTGAGGATGAGTACTTTAGCTTTGACATAAGTTATCCTAGTATCTTCTACGAGGATTTTACAATCTCTCCCCATTCCATTACCATTTCAAAAGCTATTACAATCAACCAAAATAGCTATATCATTGATATTCCATCTCCCACAAGTGTCAATCAGGATCAATAGAATCATACTTTTTGAACTACATCCATGGAAACATAGTAGTTGAAGAAGAGCAAGGAGGCCAAGACCACATTCATATAGTAGAAGAACACTCTCATAGTGAAACCTTTTCAAAGGTGTTAGGGGATAATAAAATTCAGAACTCAACATCATCTAGTGAAACTTTTTCAAAAGCGCTAGAATAAAATCAAAGTCAAAAGCCAATGTTCCTTAGTGAAACCTTCTCAAAGGTGCTATGGGACAATCAAGACAACTTCATTGGTGAAAACCTCATTGAGGCATTGATAGCTAAGCACAAAATTTCTTCACTGCTTGATGAAGACAAAATCAAAGATCAAATCAAAATAGCTTCCTATTTACAACCTAATCAGATGGTAGCTTCTCTCAATCTCAAACAATAGAAAAATCTAGTGGTCCTATAGAAATAACAAGTCTTCAGCCCCACCATAACCAAGGTTATGTTGAATCTAGTATCAATAACATTACGTGTGACTAAAAGTCTTGATCTTCATTTGTTTCCCCACCATTATGCATTCCATTATCATCAACCATTCCATTTCATAATCAAACCTAACATACATTATTTTCCCTTATTTACCATCCATGGTTTCACTTTCCTTTGTAGAGGCTATAAAGATACCTTATCTTGACACTTGAAGGAATCAGAATCAATGACCAAAAAAGATCACAAAAGCATTCTTGACAACCTAATCTGCATCATGTTCTTGATAGAGAAACTATTCAAAAAAGGTTTGGGCTAGTAATTAATATAATCAAGTATTCTATTTGTATCATTTATTGATTAGGATGTGCATCTCTCCATCAATATAAACAATAGAATAAAAAACCACACCCAGGCCAAAAACATGTACCATACCATTTCACATTGTCATGCCATTACCGTTGTTACATATTATTTTGCCATTGTAGATCCTATCCATTCACCCTATCACTTACAGGAAACCCTCTTACCATTTTATCCAATCTATATAAACCATCATTATCCTTAGCAAGACCATACCATCCTATCATTCCATTCCTATCTAGACCAAAGCCTATTTTTAGTCATCCTACCCAATCTTGTTTTGATCTTAGTTCCTTTGGTTCTTCTTACACTTTTTGTGAGAGTATTCCAATCAAGTTTCAACAATAAATCTAATCCATGTTTATAGTGATAGTCTATGAAATTAGTGTGACAGTTGATCTAGCAAGATATCTTTCATCTTATCAAGTTTGTTTATGTGAGCTTGATTATAACCGCCTATGGGCAAATTAGTGTTTCACTAATCTTGCTACTAATTATAACCACCTGTGGGAAAATCAGAATCATTAACTTATGTTTTTGTATCCTAGTTATAACTACCTATGGGAAAAATATGGACAACACTTGTTTACCATGCATTGTTGCATCACCTTGCCATTATTGTTTTTATTTGGCTAGTTATTTGCCAAATTTGAGAACTTGTTGAGACCTAGTTGGTTTTTCCATACCTTTTATATGGATGAAATTAATATGACTTGAGGTCATTTTAGGACTATTTGGGTTATGCTCAATTCATGTTGAGGTCACCTCAATCCCCATTTCCATACGCTCTCACTATTATGTGAGCAACCTAAGCCAAACTCTCTCACCATTTTGTGAACAGGTATCTTGTCATTTTCTAACAAGTTAAGATACCTCAAAAATTCCAAAAACATTCATAACATTTAAAAAATACAAAAACATTTATCCTATCAGAGCCTAGTCATTTATCATTGATATGCCTTACTAGGGAAAGGTCATTATTAGGATGCTTTATTTTTATTCTATTTTTAGGATTTATATTTGTTTATTTGTTTCAAATTATTTATTTGTTTATTTATTTTTTTTGTTTGTTTGTTTATTCACTTGCTTGTTTGTTTGATTTTATCATTGTTGCCTTGACTCAGTCTATATGTGTTCATTGGGTGATTCCGCAAGCACATTGTTCTTGAGACTATCCATATTCATATGTAAATATTTTCATCATGGCTTTTATCACTGGTGTATTATTTTCAAGTGTTTATTGCATTAAGAGTCAGTCCTTAGTCAGTCCTTATGCATATTTTGGGATAGTCTTCATGGTGTTCTATTATAAAGCCTACCATCACATGTTATAGCAAAAATTAGCTTCAAAAAGGTCTACAATAAATGGAGCTATACAAGTTTCTCCTTGACACCTTGGAAAATCCATCCTACCCACCTTGATCAATATAACTCATTTGACCATTCTAGTTGTATCATTGTTAATCAGGATGAGCATCTCCTCATTGATAGGTCCAACTAAATAATTCACACTAATCAATCTTATTCTTTTATTCATCTCTTTTAATACTTTTCATCCACTCATATTTAATCTATATTCCAAGTTATATCCTTGAGTTATGCTTGTTAATCAGCCCTAACTAGGGCACCATCAGTTTTATCCAATCCAGGTCTACTAAATGATTATAACTGCCTATGGGCAAATCATTATTTTGACTTTTAATCATGATTATAACCACCTTTAGAGAAATTAGTATCATTTTTACATCAATACATGAAATCATTTTCTCATTTGGATTAATCTCAACCATGGGTTACTTCCACCTTTCTTCATCCATCGACAAATGTGATGGCCACTCCCTCGAGGGGGAATCATCATAGGCTTCCCAAAACCATTTGGAGCTTTGTTATTCAGCCATCATCTTCTTTTTGGCATACAAGCCATTTATCATTCTTTGAGAAGACATTGTTTTGCTTATAGCTTACAATGCCTTTCCAAATAGGGTCAAACTGTAGACACCTAAATCTAGCCACCAATGACCTCCAACTAGGCTTTTGGCTAATTTCCACCCAAAATGCACAATTTGGCTTAAAAACACTAAAATGCATTAAATGAGTTGAAATTGGCATATTAAAGTGCCAATTTTGGCTAGGGTATCACTAAATAAGGTAATGCAATTTATGGGCTAGCTAACTTTGATCAGATCATTTTGAGCTAAAATACCAATTTTGCACCTAGGTGCTCTAGATTTCTCTTTCCTATCAAATCTCTTACACAAGACATGTGCCTTTGTTATTTTTTTTGGTAAAATCCTAAATGTTAATATGGATCTAATGCATCTGGCATTGCCTTCTAATTCCAATCCAGTCAAATTTTGGACCAATAACAAGATATTCTTATCAATTTGGGTAATTTGTGCACAAAGTGCTTAAATATGCTTAAGAGATAATTAAACCAAATTAGAGCCTAATCAAGAGTTCCATGGAAACTTGTTGAAAAATTATTTTTGGAAATGAATATTGAATATTTGCATCATCTGGTGACCTTATTTCTTAGGAAGACATCCCTAGGACATAAAGGCCACAATATCAAGATTCATACCCTCCATGCCTCATCAATGTCTTCCATGATGCCCTCCATGCATCTTAATTGCCCCTTATTCCAATGTCATGATGAGGTTAATTACAAACTTAATTCCAAAAATTGAATTAATCCTCAACCACACATCTCAATCTTAAGATGGATGATTCAGGTTGATTCTAGACATTCTCAAAAATCTATAAATAGAGAGGCCATGAACATCATTTCTAAGATATGATTATGAAAAGTTATAATTAAAAATTAATTACAAAGATTCAAGTAATTAGTGTTACCATGATAAATTAATTCCAATCCAAGCCACAAGCCAAAGGTGCCAAGGAGAGATGGAAGTAGCCAAACTTCCATTGATGAGGACTTCATGAGCACAAACTGAGCAAGCCACTACGACAAACATTTTAGAGAATCCAAAGGAGGTAAAAGAGAGTTTATTTTGCATTCTAGTTGTGTGTTTTATTCATGTTTGTTAACTAAGCTCTCCCTAGTATCTATGCCTAGAGATGTTATGCTAATTAGTGTGTTTCTCTCATTTTGTTTTCATTTTGAGACTAACACCATACTAACCATCCTCTCTTGAGTCAAATTCCTAGATCATAATAAGGTGAAAAATTTTGTGATTAATTTTAAATTTAGCATAGAGTTATTTGACATATTTATTTTTGAAATTACTACCATTATCTAAAATGAGAGTATGAGAAATGTCAAAATAGAAAATGATTTGATTGAGGATGAATTTATAAATGGTAAACTGATGACATTGATGAGGGGCACAACCTCAGCCCATTTGGCAAAATATTCAATGGTTGTGATAATAAAGATATGTTCATCCTAAATTCTAGGTAATTTTCCTATGATATCTAATCCCCACATGGAGAATGGCCAAAGGAACTCCACAATTTGAAGTTTATCTAGACGTGAATGGATTAGATCATCATGAAGTTGGCAAGGGTTACAATTTTTAGCAAATTTGATGGCATCCTTTTCAATAGTGGGCCAAATGTATCCCATACATAATCATTTATGGTTGTGTCATGACCACTACAGTGGCCACCACAAATGCCCCCATATGCTTATTCAATAAGAGAAGGAACTTCTTATTTCATAACATAATGGAGTAGGGTACCTTAAGCATTGTGATAGTAAAGTATATTATATAAAAATACATATTTGAAATCTTATTTATGAATTTGAGTCTTTTTGTAGGAATCAGTGTTTGAAGGATAGGTTTGGTGTTGAATAAATTAATTAATATCTTTGTACCATAGGCTTTGTCAAAAGGTGATAGCCTCAATGTGGTAGATGAGTGAATCTTGTGGTTTAATGAAATATGGGGATTTTCTTATTTGGATAAGAAAATTAGAATTTGCAAGAACTTGATTTAAATTAAAAAGAGATGCTAAAGAATCAAGTGAATCAACAATAGAACTTTGATCTTGAGGGATGGACTCACTGGTAAAAGAAGTGAAATATTTGGTAAGGGTAGTTACTATTTGATGATAAACAATGAGATTGTCACTTTTACATTGATAATCACCATTGACCTAGTGTAAAATGAGTTGGGAATCACCCAAATCATGTAGATATGTGATGTCTAAGTCTAGGGATACTCTCATGCCTAGGATTAAGGCTTCATATTCTACCATATTGTTAGTGACATCAAATGTACAACTAAATGATAAAGGGATAATTTTATGAAGAGGACTATTGAGGATACAACCTAACCCATCTCTTTGAAATAATTTGTCACCATCAAAATTAAGGGTTCAAGTATCCTCATTAACATGATAGTAATTTCAGGATGTTCTTCGATAATTACTTTTGGTTTAGTAGTATTAAGGAAGATGGAGGAGTCTTAAGATTACTTGATTCAAGGTCAATAGTGAAGTTATGGAAGTAATGTTTAAGACATATGTATTGATTAATACCTTCAATATAGAGAATATTATTATTGAGAAGACTATCTTGAAGGTGGTTGGTATCTAGTACAGGATTTAAAACAAGTTGATTAGCAATGATTTGTCCTTTAACAACTTTTTTCATAATAATTCGGAGATCAAATTACATGAGACGGACCATCCACTTGATAATTATATCATTAAGAGTAAAATCTTTGGATAAAAAATGATGAAGTAGATCAAAATGAATGATAACATATGTGGTTTGATAAAGTATTTAATGTCTAAGCTTTTCAATAATAAAATATTTGGCAAGGCAATCATGTTCTAATTTCGTATAACATTTCTCATAGTCAATGAGGCCCTAGCTGATATAATAAATGGCATATTCCATCCTAGTATGATCTTGTTGGGAAAATATTACCCCAACTAATATGGGTATATAAAAGGTACATAAGATTAATAGACAATCATTATAAGGGGGACAAAGAGTGGGTGTGTGAATCAAAGATTCTTTCATATTATCAAATGCTTTTTTAAAAGGATTTATCCATTTTAGGGCATTACCTTTCTTGAGAAGAAAATTAATGAAATATATATGGTAATCCATTTTGGGAATGAACTATCTAATTTCCCTAAGTTTATCAAGGTAAGTGTGAATATCTATAATAGAATGAGGGATGGGCATGTTAACAATAGAATTTATCTTGGTAGGATTAACATCAATGTCATGAAAAGAAACTAAGAATCCCAATAGTTTTCTATATGTAACACTTAAACACACTTGTAGGGATTTAATCTAATTTTATATTTAATGAGGTGATTAAAGATGATAGCAAGATCAGAGAGATGATTCTTACAGCTTTTGGACTTGGCAAAGAGGTTGTCCACATAATTTTCTATAATCTTGTGGATAAGATCATGAAAAATGTGGGTCATCACCCATTGATAGGTAGCTCCAGCATTTTTGAAGTTGATGTTAATTTTAACATAAAAATAGGTGCCCCATTCCATCATGAAATTTGTCTTACATTAGTTTTTAAAGGTAATGTGAATTTGATTTTAACTCGAGAAACCATCCATAAGGAACAACATTTCAAAACCAGTAATGGAATCGATGATGCCATTTATGGAAGGTAGAGGGAAGTTATCCTTGGGATAAGCAAGATTAATATTATGGAAATCAATGTAAATACAAATGATCATGGTGACTTTCTTCCAAATAGGTATAATGTTTGAAACCCATTCTAAATAGTCCATAGGCTTAATAAACTTAGCATTGATAAGTTTAAAGATATTTTTATGGCTTAAAGTTGAAACTTTTGGTGGAAATTTCCATTGCTTTTGTCTTACAAGCTTAGCATCAAGGTAGTTGATGATGTTGTGCACCATAATGTTAGGGTAAATTTTTGGCATGTCCTCATAGGACCAAGCAAAATTTTCATGATATTTATCAAATAATAAGCTAAAGTTATCATGCTCAATTGGTGTGAGTTCACGAGAGACTGTAATTGGTTGAGGGCATGATGGGGTACCATATTCAATTTGAGTATTTTCTTTGATAAGCATATAATTTCCAAATTATAAATGATATGGTGTGTTAGGTAAAGAGGAAATGGGATTTGATCTAGGATTAATGCTAGCGATGAAGTTGTTAAAACAAGGGGATTTCTTTTTTAAATTCCCAAATTTTTGATGTTGATGAGGTAGTTGAGGTTCTAGGGCATGAATTAGTTCAAAAATATCTTCATCACTAGGCAAAGTGCTAATATGACCATAATACTTGACATCTACTTTGAGATCAAGAAATTGATTACCATGGTAGTCATATTCAAGATGTATTTGATAGACATCTATGGCCTTGGTATATAATATAATCTCTGGAGTAGGTGGAGTGGGGGAAGAAGGTTGAGTGAATTTGTCATTAACATAATTAATGTGAGAAGAATTATATGTAATGATTAGGTATGTAGGTGGTATAAAAGATGTGAAATTTTCTAGAGGTTCAAAAGGTAAGATTTGTTCTACCACCCAAGGAGTATCAATAAGTGGAGAATTAACAATAGGTACATGACCTTAAGGTGCTAACTCAAATTTAATGGAAATGATATGAACAACACAATTGAAAGTATGTATTTAGGCTAAATTTTTTTGATAATGTTGAGTATACAAGTCTCATGATTGAGCTTGGGCCATGATATAGTTATTTTCATAGGTTGGATAAATTATACGTGGTTGATATTTAGGAGGAGTTTCAAAAGGGGAAATACCTAGATCACTAAATTTATGTGGAGACATGATTAAAGTATCTTGGAACAATTTGGCCACTTCATAATCATTGCATGTGAAGTCATCTTCTATGTAAGAGGCTTCTTGATCATTGCATGGAGAGGGGATATCAATGATATCATCAATGAGGGGGATGGTGAAATCACAAGGAAATAAAGGAGGAAGCCACTCCAATATGTCAAGATGTAGCATGGTAGTGTTACAAGTATGTTTCAAGTCAATAGGTTCATCATCATCTAAATCAGCAAGAGTGACATATAAATCTAGATTTATGTTGATAAATTTAGGTAAGAGAGCACTATTGATTGTTGGAATGGTAGGAATGTGATATTGAGATTTAGGATTAGGAAGTTGAATACTCCAAGGGTTGAGATCAGCTTCATGTTTATATCTTTTACCTTTATAAAAGAACTTAATACATTGACTACTGAAAGAGGTGTTATCCTTCTTTGTATGATTTCATGGTCATTTTAAGAGTATGTTGTAAAATAGGGTAAATTGAGGACCATATGCTTAGTTCAAATAATCTTAGGTCTGATTGTAAGAGGGAAAAAAATACAACCAAGTGGTTTTTTATTAGTTTTGTCAAAACCATGACATGTCAAGCAAGTTTTCTTGAGATGATATTTATTATAGCCAAGTTTTTGGATGATCCACAAAGATGTCACATTAATACCAGACCTTTCATTGACTAAAACTATATGAATTAGGGTGGTATTAATGTCTATTTTAATGAATAAGGGTGGGCCATCAACATTAAATAAGATCTCATAATTAATCATGTTTTATTAGATAAATTTGATAGAACACATTGGTTAGTTGAGGATCATAAAGAGGTGGTTATTCATCTAAAGAAGATGGGTCTTAAATGTCTTTCAATTATTTCATGAGGAACTTGTGATGATAAGGGGATGTGCAAACTAAATCCATAAGAGGAATATTTCAAGGCATGGAGTTGAGGTCCTCTAATAACTTTTAATGAGTTTTGGAAGAAGAACTAGTGTGAGGTTTAGGAGGTAAGGTAGACTTTGAAAAAATGGAAATGGTTGGGAGTTCATAAGGAAATGGTTCTTTGTTAGTTTCTGAAGATAGGTGAGTATTTGTAGTATCCTTGAGGAGTCACTCTTCCAAATATGGTTTCTTAGGTTTAGTGGTAGTATCTTTGTGAGTTGGTTTATGGAGATAGTTGACCTTAGCCACATTAACATATTGATAAATTGATCAAAGTTAACATCAATGGCATAAACATCCCCGATAGCTTATTGAGAATTAGATGTGGAAAATTATTTTTTATTAGAAAAAGAAGATTTGGGAGTTTTTTATTTTTTGGAATTAGTGTTTTACTCTTGATGATGGAGTTGGATCATGGCTTCATGATTGAAGGAATCACCAAGCATATAAGAGACAACAAATTTGGTAAGCCCTATACAAGTTTCATGGGAATGACTAATCTTGGCATGAAACCAACAAGAGTTACTAGGTTCATACCATTTAGGAGGATTATTTGGATAAGTAAATGGTTTAGAGGGCACTAAAAATAGTTTAATTTTCTACACAGTCAAAGGTGTGTGAGATTATGGGGGATTGTCAGTCTTAGAAACTCCTAGCTTGGTCTAAGGAGTATTTCTAGTGATTTCATTGGTATAATTTTAGAAGGACCCTTTGAGTAAGTTGGTATTAGATTCAAACTATTTCATTAAGAAGTATTTATGCTTGGCTTAATCAAGAGTTTCGCTAAGCATTTGAGGGATAAAAGTTTGAACCTTATATTGAAGAGGAGTTAAATCATTTATAAAGAGTTTAAAAATATTATCATCTGTCATGTTATAGTTAGATTTATGGGCCAAATATTTTCATTATTTGATAAAATCATGAGTTGATTCAGTGGGAGATTGCTTAGCATTGATGAGATGGCTAAGGCAATTTTCAGGATGGTCATTGTGTTGAAACTCTTTAACTAGAGGATTGACTAGATATTCTAGTTGCCATATGGAATGTTGGGGAAGTTGGCTGTACCATTCCAATACATCACCAGTGAAGTTTTTAACCAAAATTTTAGTTGTATCAAAGGTATTAATTTGGATACACTCTTTGTAAATATTTCCAACTGCTTTGAGAAAAGATGCAGGGTCTTTAGTCCCATCTTACTTAATAGTTGGAGATATGTTACCAATATCAATGAAAATAATGAAAGGGACTAAAGGCTCATTTTTTATAGTTTGAATCATCTTTTTATTCATGATATATTGGGGAATGGCATTTCCCACAACATCTCTAAGAGGTGGAGGAATAAAATTTTGATTTTTTTGAGGGAGAAAAATGGGAGGTTGATTAGCCATATTGATCAAATGATATTATAGTTACATCATTTTGGAGGTGTTATATGTTTTCATTATGTTCATTTATTAAACTATTTGTGTAATAAGTTGGGTTATATCAATTGACAAGTTGGTGTTTGTAGGACTCCCTAAATTGTTATTAGGGGGAGGGTTATTAGGAGGTGGATTATTAGTGGGGTTATTAGATATACTTGTGTCAATCTCTCGCACTTTGTGTTGAGATGATTGACTATGGTATTCATCTTTATAGGTACAAAAAGGATATGATCCACCTACCTCATCTTGAGGCATGATTTGAACCATGTTGTAAGCTATAGATGAGGGAGGGGAATAAGTAATCCAAGAGTGTGGAGTCTCTTAGGAGGTAAATCAATTAATAAAATAATATCTCATATGGTGTCTAAATGGATTTAGATTATCCAAAAAGATTCTAATAGTGGATTTCATGATGCTTGATGAGAAAAATAGAGTTGAGGAAAGAAGAAGGAGAATCAGGGATAGAGTTAGTCAAACAGAGAATTAAGTCAACCCAATAAAAGAATAGTGTCATCCAACAATGGATAGGGTCAGCTAATAGGTGCCAAGTAGACTAGGTTGACAGAGTACTTATAAAACATATGCTAAGAAGATTAAAGAGTTATATGGGTTAACTATGTACTATTGGATAGAGGGTAGAATAGAGAGAGAAGAAGACACAGTCATGCAAGGCAAATATGTACTATTGATAGGAAGGTAAACCATAGTCTATAAGAGACTATATCGAGCAAGATGATAGTGTGCTAAAATAGGGGGAAATTTTTTTAAGATAGTTTATAATAAGAATGAAATTCAACACACAAAATTAAATCAATGTGATTGATCCAATTGGGGCACATAACACAAAACCTTGCATTAATGTTGGTTAATTCAATTTTTTTCAATACAACACACAATGATCAAAGAGCAAGAAACCAACTAAAAATTAAATTCTAATTGGTCACCCCAATTGTTTTAGATTATTAGAAATATTTGATTTTAATGTGATAGGAGGTTGGTTGAAATATGAAACTAGAAAGTAGTCTAAATTTGGTTTCAAGATGTTTGGGGTGAACTGGATCTTTATTGACAATGGTACTAACTTGATATTGAGACCTACCCCCTGACTTCATAATTTCACAGTGATAAGGGTGTCAAGTGCTTTACCAATATATACCACTAACGAAATATTAATACTTGGCCATAAACCAAGTTAGCTTCCCCCTTGGTGATGAAATCTAAGTAGGTAGGACTTGGGAAGATAAATGTTTAAATACATTTTAAATGTTAAGTGGTTTGGTAGTGTGTGCAAAAGAATAAAATCATGTAACTAAAATATTAATTTGAAAAACCACCTATTTAGACTATGTGAGTTACTTTAAGCATGTCAATAGCTAACAGGAAAATATGAATTACTTACTAGCAAATATATGTTACTTCCTTAATTAAAAATAGTACAAAGTTGTTTTAGAAAAAACTATATGAAAATAGTATAGAACATAGTCATTTGGGTCACTACTATTCTACAAAAGTAAGGTATTTAATAACATAGTCAACCAAGTCAAGCTAGATAACTATAGGGTTACAGTTTTAAATATTATTAACTTATAAAAAATAGAACTAGAAGAAATATTGAAGTGATAGAGAGGGAAAAGAAAGGAACCTTGGTGGGATTGAAGATGATTTAGTTTGAAAATTTTATGTTGTAATGCTTTAATTATTTCTTTCAAATTCTGAAAACTGGGTTGACTAGTTCGATAGAGTTATCCAAAGACTTATACGCTAAAGAAGAATAAGGAATAGGGTCAACTTATTTGATAGTGTTCATTGACCTGTATACTGGCAAAAAGAATTAACAAACAAAGTTGACATGTTCAAAATTGTATGATAATCTATAATTAAATAAGATTACTATGTCAAACTGTTTGATCCAATAACTTATAGTTGATGAGGACTTGCACAAATAAAATAGAGTCATTTTAAAGTGACTATGTGTTAAACCTGCACAAAAAAAGTTATAACTATATGAACAGGTTCAATACAATACTACAAATATATAAAAATATAATGAAATGATAAGAAATGATAGTGAAAGAAAAAATGCAAGGGTTAGATTCATTTTAGGATCACCATAATGTATGCAAATGAAAATGCAATTGATCTATACATCAATGCTAGATCAAAGAAGATTAATCCTACTTACACTTCAAATTGTTGATATATAATATATTTAAGGTCATAACTAATATGGATATATTAGACCTAACCAAGGGATCTCTTACCACAATAAATTTAATAGAGACGGTTTCAAAGCCTCCAGTCAAGCAAAACTATGCAATAACAATAACTAGGTCCTATGTTTTCATATTCACTAAATTAATAAAAAGTAAAGAAAAGTCTAATCTTAATGCTCACCAAATCTTGTGGCAGAAAAAGGGGGTTAGTAAACATAAAAAGTAAACATGCATAAGAGAATCCTAATTAAGCTATGTATAGGTAAAACCCTAATTCATGGAGAGAGCAATTTATTCAAAATCTATTACTTATGCTACTTTTATCTAATAAAAGAGAGGAGTAAAGTTAGAGATACTTTCCTTGAATATAAACCCATCAAGACTCAATCTGTCCCTTAGCTAAAGGTGTTTCACAAGAGGTTTTTTTGGTTTATAAGGATCACTAAGAAAGGCCAAATAATCCAACACTTTTCCACAAAATAAGATTCTTCTACAAGTAAAAACCCTAAGATAAGACTCCTTAAGTATAAAGTTAGAATTCTAGATTGTAAATAAGCACACATGAATAATTAACTCTTGTTGTCTCTCTAAGAATGTCAAAATAGATGTGTTTATATAGCTAAATCTAACCCTAGTCCTTTCTAAAATTTTACCTGACAAAGGTGACCCAATCGACCTTATATCATTATTGAAAAAAAAAATTAGGTCTTGGTTTAGGTTAGCCAAGGGTTGAACTACACTCTAAATAAGTTTTATCAATTAGAGTACAAGGTTGATGGGGCTAACAGTGTAACATAAACTAGCAAAAATTATTTTAGGCTAGGGAAGGATTAATGAAGGTGGAAAATGACTAGAGGAGGGTAAAAAAGAGGAGGCAAAGCTTAGGGGAATGTTTTTAGGATATGTTTTTGTAGATGGTGATTAGTATTAAATTAAAATAATCATGTGTGTTATTCCCAAAATCTGTCACTCATTTTCGGGACAACATATGAATTATTTTTGTCTTGTAGGCCAAAATTATCTCTTCCCTTCTCAAAAAATTGTTCTGAGCATTCAAATTCTTCATTATTCAAGCTTTTTTAGTTAAGGGACTAGAAATTTCAATAGGTTCAATGACTTCAATAGGTGATTTCTCATAAAGGAACAAGTTCTCAACACTTAGGCATTTTCAAGCTTGGTTAAGCGCCTCGGTTCAACCAAAAATGTTCATCGACAAGCTTCAAACAAAGGATTGAACCATTGAACCTTGAACCATTTTGGTTTAAAGTTTCAACGGGTTGAAAGGTTCAACAACGTCGGCAAGCTTAAAGAGTTAAGCACTTTGGCAAAATTTCAATAAGTTCAACCGCTTCAAGGTTCAACGGCTTCAAAACACTTAACGAAAAGAAGAAGGCTTGAACCATTGAACCATTAAACCTTGAACCATTTTGGTTCAAAGGTTCAATAAGTTCAATAGTTCAAAGGTTCAACAAGTGGTTGGTTTAATGCATTTGGTTCAAGTGGTCAAAAGACTTAAGCCAAAACAAAGGATTCCGATAAAGAGATTAAATCGTTGAATCATTGAACCAAAGTTGGTTCAAATGGTTGGTTAAAAGGAGTGTCCTAAAGCCCAAAGGCCAAATTACCCTTGTGGAGGGAGTGAACGAAAGGGTAGGTGCCCTTGTGGAGGGTAGGGAACATTTGCTCAAAGATTAAAGAGAAGGCCAAAAGGGTAAGTTTTTCTTTGGAAAAGTGAACAAGGCAGAAAAGTTGGAATTCCTTCAGATTTATTCAAGGAAAAAGACAAGGTGAATTCTTTCAGACAAAAAGTCCAAAGGAATTCACTCAAAAGGAAAAGCCTAAAGGAAAGCAGACAAAGCCAAGGAAAAATTTCCTTCAGACAAATTGTCTGAAGGAACTCTTTCGGACATTTTGTCTGAAGGAATTAAAGCCTGAAGGCCACCCAAAGGACCCTGAAGGGTAGGTACCCTTGCAAGGGGATCTCGGTGTTGGAAAAATGGACCTTTCTCAAAGACCCAAAGGGACACCTTCCCTTTGAGATGTTCCAAAGACATATAGCTAAAGGAATTTCATGGCTTCAAAGGGACTTAGAAAAATAAAGGATTTGATGGAATAAAGGATGAACCAATGAACCGATTGAACCTTGAACCAAAAGAGTTCAAAGTTCAATGGTTCACAGGTTCAACAGTTCAAAGACAACCCCAAGTAAAGGAAGGAAGTGAAAATTCCAGAGACCATTTCAAAAGGATGGTTCAAGCAAAGAGCAAGGAAGCAGACAAAGCCAAGGCAGTGATTGAACCAAGGAACCAATAAAGACCACCTAAACTGTTGAACCATTGAACCAATGAACTTTCACAGGTTCATGGTTCAATATGGTTCAAACAAATAGCAACCATTGACATCCCCATGGATGTCAAATTTAAGGTAATGAAATATCTATTGATTTTCAAATGTAGCACAAAACTTGAAGGATGAACAAAGCGACTAGCTGAAAAGAGAGCCCGAGAGCTCAAATTGCTATAGGGAAGAGAGAACAATACAAAAAGATCAAAAATATCTACAAGGGAGTTATTTCCAGTAGGTGAAATAGTTCATTAAGTAGTCATCTGAGCATGCCAAATCAAGGATGCAGCCTATTTTTCTTCCATGAAGTAAAGGTGAAGTGGACAGCTATGTAGACATCAAGAAAAGGACCAGACAACCTATACTTTGGAGGAGACATGAGATGAAGGGACATGCCATAGTTAAGGCTGATACACTATTCCTAGCATGGCCCCTCGACAGAACTAAAAATGCATTCAAGGCATTGAATGCAGCATGGGCCGTCCCATGGAACAAAGCACCAAGACTTTCCTAGCTGCCATATATGGTAATCTCTTATTTTATGCAAGAGAGATCTTTTGGATTATAGAAGTGAAACTCTACCAAAATTGAGAGGTGATTACTGAGACTTTGAGCTTAGATTGTTCATCATATTTCTTTGTTTGAATGAAAAAGCAAGTTACTTTCAGATTTTGTGTTGTTATAGCTTGTGTCATTTTAGGAGATTGTTCTTATGTCTATTTCCTGAATGCATTCTTATCCATTTTATTAAAATAAGTAGAACTAGTGAAAGTAATTAGGAAGGTGTCTTGAAACCAATTGTGGAAAGACTTTGTGCTGTCACAGTTGTCTTCAGTGTGTGTTTTTAGTTTCTTTATGTGTAAGGGATTTTGGGATGACTTTATGCACCAATTATTCTTCATATTTCACTCTTTGGGAAGTTGAGGTGGAGACTTTGGGTTTCACTTCATCCTGTTGGTTACTGCGCCCTTTGTTCCTGTTGGTTACCCACTAGAAATAACTCCTGCACCCTGTTACAAGACCACTTCTGAAAGAAGAGAAGTGCCTTCAGTATTCTCACCAAGATTTTTTCTTTGTTTGTGAACATCATCACTAAAAAAGAGAGATGGATGGTGTATTCCTACCCCTGAGTGTTATTTTTTTCATATATATATAATATATAGCTCCTCATATTTATAGGGAACCTCCCGTTGATGAGAGGAGAGATTTGTCTACCTCTGATGTGGTAAACCTACACATTTTACTGACCAATCTCCCTTGCTGTGGTTAAAGAGACCTATTTTTTCCATCAGTTAGTTGTTGACAAAATATTCACCCAACAATGTGAAGCACCAATGGTCTGCCCACCCCTTTCCTAGTGCACCCCTTAAGGTGTGCACTCATAGAGATTAAGACTCGACTTTTGTAAGATATAAAGCATCAATAGTTGATAATTTTTGAAAATATTATGTGTATATAGATACTTATATAGTTTGATGTTTGGTTTTTGACTCCATAGAATCACTCAAATTACATGATCATGATCTCTTCTTAGTGGTAGTCCTTTTGGCATGGTGCCAAAAAAATATTTGGGTGGTCATCAATAATAATCTATAGATTAGGATGTGTAGACACACCTTTACTAGTTTAAATTATATGAAAAACATTCTTGCTACAAATTATTCAGCTCCATTTTTGAGAATCTTTGACATATGATGTGAACTAACCAAGTGTGGAGATTTTTCCTGTAATCTACATCATACAAATGTCATACCTTCAAAATGAAATTACATGAACAATTCCTATAAATTAATATCTATTATGCCCAAGGTTATGACCCATTGTAATCTCAAAATAATGTCTTCCCCACCCATGAATATAGAAAACATAGGATAATATAGACCATAATATCCAATATCAAGCTTAATACTATGGCATTTCTTAGAATAATTAATTGTGCCACCATCTATAATCATGACCTAAAATTATCAAACCAATAGTTTGAAACCTCAAGCTTCAAGCTGAAGTAAAGCTAGTTTTTTCCCATTTTTATTCTACAATTTGGAAACTCCATGCTATACTAGAAACCAGAGAGCCCAAGGTGTTGTTGACCCTATTTTTGAGTTGGTGCAGCAAGGCAATTTCAATTTGTTCACTCCCCAACTTCAAATTCAACTATCCAAGAGTGTTCCTCCTACCCATACCAGGTCACCAACACAAGACAGAGCTTCTTTTTTTGCCATTAGCAGAGCTTTGCCTATACATACTCCACCCAAATTTATTATCCCCCTTTTTCATAATCAAATCATGGTGGCTCAAGGCCCCTGGGGTAACTCTTTTGGTCCACTCAATCTTAACCCACCTCTACATGAACTTTCACGTAGTTCAAGGAAGAATTTACCCAAATTTTTTAGTGATGGAAGAGTTCATCTTGATGAACATATTTCAACCTTTAGCATAGCTTGTGGCGTGATAGGTGTGGAATATGAAGACATAGCAGTCAGGTTGTTTTTGGAAACACTACAAAGCGCTGCTACAGATTGGTTCTACCATCTACAGGCTCAGTCAATGACCAACTAGGACACTCTCAAATCTAAATTTGAAGCCAAGTTCAAGCCTATAGAAGATGTGCATGCCTTGCTAGCCCAGCTCACATAGATGAAGAAAGAACCTCATGAACCTATGAGGGACTTCATTGCCAAGTTTGACAAGCTAAGGAATCAGATTCCTACAATTGCTCAGCCAACACCTAAAAACCTTAAATATTTCTTCATCAAATCACAGCTATCTGAAGTGAGTTTTTTGCTAAGATGGGCCAGACACATAGACCTCGCTGCTATTCAAGATTTGGCTACTGAGGTAGAAGATGATCTTATCTTGGCAGGAAAGTAAGGAGAGATCCTAACAGAGGTAAATCATCTTCATCCTCTGAATACTCACCTACAGCTACCACTGATCCAATGGTGTAGAAGCTAAAAAATGAATTGCTAGCTCTCAGAAAGCAAATGGCACAAAGGATGTCTTCTGCCCCTTTGTATAGAGATATACCAAGGAGGACATTCCCTAATCAGTAATACCAAGGCAATGCTACTAAGAATCAAGGGTAAACAAATCATCTTCCTCCCCCATGGGGGAACCTTGCCATTGAAGCACCTCCAACCAATTCAGTAGTTGGATATCTTGAAGCAGAATTGGATTTCTCCTTCCAGCCTGAGTTGAACCCAAAATATGATGCTAATCTCTTCACAGAGGAAGAAGAAGAATTAGCTGGTGACTCCAACATTGGTTTCCTGAATTACCAGAATGAACCTAGAAGTGAAGGTAAAGCAGTTGAGGGATCATATGCTATATTCACCTAGTCTAAGAACCAGTCAGCCCAGCAAGTTGATAAATAAAAAATAGAGGAGCAACCTTAACCAGTAATTTCAATTACTAAGCAGGGAACCACTCTGCCTTAACAACCAAAGAACTCGGTGATTACAAGAAAGGTAAGTACATCAAACATCCTTACACATTCTACTTCAAATTCACAGACCAGTCCTCCCCCTCTAAAAAATTGAAAGGATGAACTCCCATCCTCTGTTCCTAGTTCATTTTAGACATTTGACATAATTGACCATATAAAGAAAACCAAAATTCAAATGTCTAAATTTGAATTCCTACAATCCAACCGTGAGTAGTTGGATAAGTTGGTTCAATGTGTAAAGAACCAAGCCATCCCTGTAGGACAAGAAATTCCAAAGGTAACTCGTAATCCCTCCAAGAACACATCCACTAGGAATAACCTTGTCATTACTCCTCCTGCTGCTCTCGAGAGGACTGAAGCATTCTATGTCTCCCTACTGATAAATGGACATCAGCTGAACAATTGCATCATAGACTCAGGTGCGTCTGATAATGTCATGCCTACCAAAGTAGTTGCATCCTTTAGTCTCACACTGACCAAGACATTTAGGATATATTTCTCCATGGAGAACAAACAAGTGCCACTACTGGGACAAATCATGGATGCCCAATTTGTATTTGCAACATTTCTAGATAAGAGAATCGAGATGACTGTCCTGGTGGCTGATGTCCTAGCATCATATGGCATCCTTATTGGGTGAAATTTTTGTAAGGATGTTGGTGGTGAATTAAGCATGGACCTATCTGAAGTGAGGATCCCAGTCAAAGGTGTTATGTAGAGATTATTTTCTAAGAAGGAAGCAAAATACATGGTCACTCAAACATCAGCGCCTGAAGCTCAAATTCTATTTGAGTCCTCAGGCATGGGTAATTACTTCTTATCCATGAAATAAGTTCATGAGGCATCTAATGAAACTCCTAAATGTGTCAACCTAAAAATTGGTTTAGATGGAACAGTAGAAGGATTGGTGGAGCACAGTGTAAGTGTGGAAGAACTCCCCCTCCAAACAAAGAAGAATCTAAGAAAAAATTAGTGTCTGATGAGGTGTGGGTTCTAAAATTCGATGGCAGCTTCTCCTCTACCAGCTCAGGAGCCAGGATTGTGTTGATATCTCCTCAAGGATATATCTTTCCTTTTTCATAAAAGTTGCAGTTTAACAACACCAACAACACAGCTAAGTATGAATCTCTATTACTTGGATTGAAGGCTACTCAAGACAAAGGCATCAAACTCCTTCATGCCAAAGGAGATGCTAAACTGGTGGTTTGTTAGGTAAGGAACCTCTATCAAACCAAAAATGAGAGATTGTGCCACTATTGCAATCTAGTCTGGGATCAAATTGAAAAGTTTGATGCTTTTAGCATCTCTACCATACCCAGGGAATTTAATGATCGAGTTGATGCACTAGCTATTTTAGCAACTCTATTAGTTCCTCGCCCTAATTTTAAGGGAGACAGGTACACTATTAAACTAGTCTTTTGACCAAGGGTGCTTGACAATGCCAATCATTGGCAAGTGTTCAATGGTGACAACCAAATCATTGCCTTTTTGGAGCAAAAAGATAGCTTTAAATAGCTTCATTTCAAAGGCAGTAAGCCTCATAATATTGAACCAACCCCTCAATCAAATGTAGATGTAGGTGAAAAACTCCTACAACTTAAAAGAAATAAAATCCCAAAAGGCCTAGTTTCCCCTGAGAAGCTATTTGACAAACATGACAGGTTCAACAAACAGTAGCAAATAGATTCAAGCTCATCTCAGGAGTTTGATCAAATAAATCTAGGTACCAAAGAAAATCTCAAGATGGTGAACATTGGGAAGTTATGCACTCAAGAAGAGAAGTTCAATTTCACTACTCTACTTAGCCAGTACATGGATGTCCTAGCATACTCCTATGATGATCTGAATTCACTTAGGTCTGAAGAAATTTTCCATGAGATTCCTCTCAAGAGTGATTTGGTGCCTTACAAGCAAAAATCTAGGTAGTACAATATGAAGTTATCAAGTACTATTCATTCTGAAATATAGAAAATGTTGAATGCTAGGATAATTTTCCCAGTCCATCATTCTACATGGATTACAAACATAGTACCTGTGAGGAAGAAGAATGGCAAAATTTGCTTTTGTGTGGATTTTAGAAACTTGAATCAGTCATCCTTAAAGGATAACTATCATTTGCCTATCATGGATCCAAGTTCTTCAGATGGTGATCAGTTCAGAGATGTTATCAATGTTGGATAGCTTCTTAAGATACAATCAAGTTGAATTTGGTGAAGTAGACCAGCATAAGACTGCCTTCACCATGCCTTGGGGCACCTTTGCCTATCAAAGAATGCCATTTGGCCTGATAAATGCTAGTGCCACTTTTCAGAGAGCAATGGACCTTGATTTCAAGGATGAAATGGGTAAGTTCATTGTAGTGTATCTAGATGATTTAATGATCTTTTTCAAGCATCATCTGGATCATGTGCACCATTTGCAACAAGTGCTAGAATGTTGCCACTAGAATGGCATTTCTCTAAATCCCAAGAAGTATTTTTTAAGAGTAACAAAACAGAAACTTATTGGGCACATTTTATCTTGAGAAGGCATAAATATTGACTTAGATAGATTCAAGTCTATCTATGAGCTTCCTCTACCCATAAGTAAGACTGCAGTTCACTCTTTCTTTAGAAAGGTGAATTTCTTATGAAGGTTCATCTCTGAGTTTGCTGAGAAGACTCGCCACATTATGAACATGATGAAGGGAAAAGATACTTTTCGATGGACTATAGAAGGCAAGTTAGCATTTGAAGACATCAAGACAGCTATTTCCCACGCCCCAATTATGATTTGCCCAGATTATACCAAAGATTTCACAGTGTATAGTTATGCTTCTGAACACACACTTTTAGCAATTTTGGTTCAATAGAACAAAGAAGGTATGGAATCTCCCATTTATTTCATGAGATGTCCTCTCAAAGCTCATGACCTAAATTACTCAAACATGGAGAAGCATGCTTATGCAGTGGTAAAGGCAGTGAAGCACTTCCACTTTTACATCCTAAATTCACACACTACTACCCTAGTTCCTGACACCACAGTCAAATCCATATTAACTCAACAACAGTTTAAAACCAAAAGAGGGAATTGGATTGCTAAAATCTAGCAGTTTGATCTAGTCATCAAACTAATGAAGCTGGTGTGGGGAAGGGGCCTATGCTAATTGATTGTTGACAATAGACCAGAAGAAATAGAGCATGAAGAAATAGGAGTTGAAGACACGCCAACTATCCTCTTTGTCTCCACCACGAATGAGTGGTATTTAAGTATTGCTCATTTCCTTACTTATGTTAAGTGTCCTACACACCTATCTCATATAGAAAGGAGGACTGTCAAGTTAAAATCCACCAATTTTATCCTCTAGGAAAACGGCCTATATAAGAGGAGCCTTGATGGAGTGTTCCTTCACTATGTAGATAAAGAGCAACAGAACCAACTTTTGAAGTCCTTCCATAGTCTATCCTGTGGAGGAAATTTTTTTTCTCTCATAAATGCCCATAAGATTCTACAAGCTAGGTATTACTGGCCTACTCTATTTCAAGATTCATACAAATGGGTGCAAAGATGTGAACTATGCCAATAGTTTGTTGGAAGACCCAAATTAGTTGCTTTGCCTCTTAAGCTAGTGGTGATAGAAGAGCCATTTCAGCAATGGGGAATCGATTTCATTGGTTATGTAAACCCATCTTCAAATTTTGGACATGATTATGTCCTGACAGCCATAGATTACTTCACCAAGTGGGTGGAAGCTATTCCAACCAAGCATGCTACTTCAGAAGTAGTGTGTAATTTTCTCAAGGAGAACATCATTTCCAAATTTGGGGTCTCAATCAAGATTTTCATAGACAACGTAGCTTATTTCTCTTCTCAAGAGATTACTCAGTTCTATTTTTACTATGCGATCACCCTTTCCCACTCTTCTGATTATTTTCCACAAGGGAATGACCAAGCTGAATCAAGCAATAAGAACCTAGTGACTATCATCAAGAAGTTGGTAGATGAAAACCAACGAACATGGCATAAAGCATTAGTTATTGCTTTATGGGTAGACAAAATTACACCCAAGAGGGCAATTGGTATGTCACCCTTCCAAATTCTAAATGGTATCAATGCTGAGATACCAATCACCCTAGAGTTACCAGTGTTGAAATTGGCTAAGGCAGTTGAAGATCAGACATATGAAAGCTCCATTGATAAGAGGATCATGTGCTTGACTGAGTTGGATAAGCAGCGAACCATGGTGGTGGACTGAATTGTTACGCATCAAAGTCTGGTGAAGAGGCTCTTTGACTAGAAAGTAAAAAACCATGATTTCTAGATTGGAGATCAAGTCCTGTTGTGGGACAAGAGAAGAGAACCAAAAGGAATGCATGGGAAATTTGACTCCCTTTGGAGAGGCCCGTTTACTATCCATCAGCTCAATGGTGAAAATAGTTTCCTGTTGAAGTATCAAGATGGCATGCCCTTTTCTCTACCTCATACTGGGCAGCATCTGAAGCACTTCAATTCTTGAAGTATCAAATAATTTCACTTGTACATATGTATATTGTATAGTCTTTGGTTCTATTTTTTGTTGTTCATTTTCATTTTTTGGTTCCTTTTTTCTAGGTAGCATGACTCTATAGCCCAATGGCATACCTTAAAGGCACTAGAGATTCTAGTTTCTACTCCCCTCAGTTGTTCCAAGTTTTTAACTGAAGGAAGTTCCCTAACTGGAGCTAGCTGTTGTTCCCAAAATCTGTCACTCATTTTTGGGACAACATATGAACTATTTTGGTCTTACAGGCCAAAATTATCTCCTCCCTTCTCAAAAAATTGTTCTAAGCATTCAAATTCTTCATTATTCAATCTTTTTCAATTAAAGGACTAGCAAGTTCAATAGGTTCAACGGCTTCAACAAGCAATTTCTCACAAAGGAACAAGTTCTCAACACTTAGGCATTTTCAAGCTTGGTTCAATGCCTCGGTTCAACCAAAAATGTTCACTGACAAGCTTCAAATAAAGGATTGAGCCTTGAACCTTGAACCATTTTGGTTCAAAGGTTCAACGGGTTCAAAGGTTCAACAATGTCGGCAAGCTTAAAGAGTTAAGCGCTTCAAAAAAAGTTCAACAAGTTCAACTGCTTCAAGGTTCAATGGCTTCAAAACACTTGATGAAAAGAAGAAGGCTTAAACCATTGAACCATTAAACCTTGAACCATTTTGGTTCAACAGTTCAAAGGTTTAATGAGTGGTTGGTTTAACGCGTTTGGTTCAAGCGATCAAAAGACTTAAGCCAAAACAAAGGATTCTGATAAAGAGATTGAACCGTTGAACCATTGAACCAAAGTTGGTTCAATCGACCAGTTTAAATGGTCAGTTCAAAGGAGTGCCCCAAATCCCAAAGGCTAAAGTACCCTTGTGGAGGGCAGTGAACCAAAGGGCAAGTGCCCTTGCAAAGGGCAGGGAACATTTGCTCAAAGATCAAAGAGAAGGCCGAAAGGGTAATATTTTCTTCAGAAAAGTGAAAAAGGCAAAAAAGTTGGAATTCCTTCAGATTTATTCAAGGCAAAAGACAAGGCAAATTCTTTCAGATAAAAATTCTGAAGGAATTCCTTCGAACCTTTGTCTAAAGGAATTCACCTGAAAGGAAAAGCCCGAAGGAAAGTAGACAAAGCCAAGGAAAGATTTCCTTCAGACATTTTGTCTAAAGGAATTGGAGCCTAAAGACCCTCAGAAGGAATTGAAGCCCGAAGGCCGCTCGAAGGACCCTGAAGGGTAAGTACACTTGCGGGGGGCTCTCGGTGCCCACAAAATGGACCTTTCTCAAAGACCCAAAGGGACACCTTCCCTTTGGGATGTTCCAAAGACATATAGCCAAAGGAATTTCAAGGCTTTAAAGGGACTTAAAAAAATAAAGGATTTGATGGAACAAAGGATGAACCAATGAACTAATTGAACCTTGAACCAAAAAAACTCAAAGTTTAATGGTTCACAGGTTCAACAATTCAAAGACAGCCCCAAGTAAAGGAAAGAAGTGAAAATTCTAGAGACCAATTCAAAAGGATGGTTCAAGCAAAGAGCAAGGAAGCAGACAAAGCCAAGGAAGTGATTAAACCAAGGAACCAATAAAGACCACCTGAACCATTAAACCATTGAACCAATGAACTTTCACAGTTTCAAAGGTTCATGGTTCAATATATTTCAAACAAACAGCAACCATTGACATCCCCACAGATGTTAAATTTAAGGTAATGAAATATCCATTGATTTTTAAATGTAGCATGAAACTTGAAGGATGAACAAAGTGACCAACTGAAAGAGAGCCCAAGAGCTCAAATTGCTACAAGGAAGAGAGAACAATACAAAAAGATTAGAAATATCTACAAGGGAGTTATTTCTAGTAGGTGAAACAGTTCATCAAGTAGTCATCTAAGCATGCAAAAATCAAGGATGTGGCCTATTTTTCTTCCATGAAGTAAAGGCGAAGTGGACAGCTGTGCAAACATCAAGAAAAGGACCAGACAACCTATACTTTGGAGGAGACATATGAGATGAAAGGGCATGCCATAGTTAAGGTTGATACACTGTTCCCAGCATGGCCCCTCGATAGAACTAAAAATGCATTCAAGGCATTGAATGTAGCATGGGTCATCCCATGGAAAAAAGTGCCAAGACTTTCTTGGCTTCCATATATGGTAATCTCTTGTTTTATGCAAGAGAGATCTTTTGGATTATAGAAGGGAAACTCTACCAAAATTGAGAGGTGATTACTGAGACTTTGAGCTCAGATTGTTCATCATATTTCTTTATTTGAATGAGAAAACAAGTTACTTTCAAACTTTGTGCTATTATATCTTGTGTCATTTTAGGAGATTGTTCTTATGTCTATTTCCTGAATGCGTTCTTGTCCATCTTATTAAAATAAGTAGAACTAGTGGAAGTAATTAAGAAGGTGTCCTGAAACCAATTGTGGAAAGACTTTGTGCTATCATAGTTGTCTTCCATGTGTGTTTTTAGTTTTTTTCTATGTAAAGGATCTTGGGATGACTTTGTGCCCCCATTATCCTTTGTATTTCACTCTTTGGGAAGTTGAGGTGGATACTTTGGGTTTCACTTCATCCTGCTAGTTATTGAGCCCTTTGTTACCTGTTGGTTACCCACCAAAAAGAACTCTTGCACCCTGTTGTAAGACCACTTCTAAAAGAAGAGAAGTGCCTTTAGTATTCTCACCAGGATTTCTTCTTTGTTTTTGAACATCATCTCTAAAAAAAGAGAGATAGATGGTGTATTCCTACCCATGAGTGTTATTTTTTACTTATATATATAGTATATAGCTCCTCATATTTATAGGGAACCTCCCCTTGATGAGAGGAGAGATTTGTCTACCTCTGATGTGGTAAACCTGCACATTTGGCTGACCAATCTCCCTTGCTATGGTTGAAGAGACCTATTTTTCCCATCAGTTAGCTATTGACAAAATATTCACCCAACAATGTGAAGCACCAATAGTCTACCCACCCCTTTCCTAGTGCACCCCTTAAGGTGTGCACTCATAGAGATTAAGACTCGATGGGTTTTTGTAAGATAAAAAGCATCAATAGTTGATAAATTTTGAAAATATTATGTGTATATAGATACCTATATAGTTTGATGTTTGGTTTTTGACTCCATAATATCACTCAAATAACATGATCATGGTCTCTTCTTAGTGGTAGTCCTTTTGGCATGGTGCCAAAAAAATATTTGGGTGGTCATCAATAATAATCTATAGATTAGGATGTGTAGACACACCTTTATTAGTTTAAATTATATGAAAAACATTCTTGCTACAAATTCTTCAGCTCCATTTTTGAGAATCTTTGACATATGATTTGAATTAACCAATTGTGGAGATTTTTCCTGTAATCTACATCGTACAAATTTCATACCTTCATAATGAAATTGCATGAACAATTCCTATAAATTAATATCTATTATGCCCAAGGTTATGACCCGTTGTAATCTCAAAATAATGTCTTCCCCACCTATGAATACAGAAAACATAAGATAATATAGACCATAATATCCAATATCAAGCTTAATACTATGGCATTTCTTAGAATAATTAATTGTGCCACCATCTATAATCATGACCTAAAATTATCAATAATGGTAAATGAAACAATTCAAATGAATAGCCAACTTAATTTTAATGACGTTGTGTACTCCTCAAGTCAATCAAAATTATCACCTTTAATTTCTCATAAAAACCCTTAATCTTAATGTTTTAAGGAGTGATAATACCCAAAAAGTTAATGGCAGGTGTAGACACATAAAACTAATCATTAAGTGCTTGAAATTTTTTAATCTTGACATCCTTACCTTGTTCCATTCACCATTTTGCTAATATGAAATAAATAAGAGAGCCTTTATTGTCTTAAAAACATTATACAAATCATACAGACATCCCTATTTAAACCTTATGCATCCCTATTAAACTGATAGATTCATATTAGACCTTTTTTAGTAGTCTTTGTCCTTATAAGACAAGTTCATGCTATGTCAGATTGGGTTGCACTATGGCCATGTCCACTAGCATGGCCTTGTCTCCTACACTCTAATAATTACTTTTTCAAATCCATACGTTTCACAACAAATATCATGCACCTTTTGTAAATTCCATTAGTGAAATTATTCCAAATATTCCCCTATATAATCACATCAAGATTTCATCAAACACATATAATAATTACTTGTCAATTCTACTGTACACTAAGAAAAAGAACACTTTCTACTCCAATTTTAATTTTATAGCATTATAAGAGTCATAGGGAAAATCTGAATATATTTTATTTTAAGTCAAAGACATCCATTGTAAAGTATTTTAATCAATATTCCAACTTAAATCATATAGTTTTACAATCAAAAATCACATAATCACCCTAGGAGGGACAACCACATCAGCTCGAGGCCCATTTGGGCTATGTAGGCATCATTGAAATTACATGGGTTTTTAGGATATATTGAATATTCCCCTTACATATTTCCCCCATTTTAAATTTTATCTCTATTGTGTTTTTTATGTATAAACAAGGGTTTTTATTTTTCAATTCTTCCACATAATATATCTGCACACATATTTAATGAGAAAACCCTCACAAATAGTCACATATACCCATATTACAAAATAAATAAAATGGTCAATAAAGACACAATCATAGTCATCAAATAAGGTTTTATTATGGCCTTAGCCTTCTCCTATAGACTTTTCCCAATATAATTTAAATTCTTGCATTCATTTATGACATAATAAACAAGTCCTTCCAAGAAGTTTTCAATTACATTCAGCCTACAAAATCAAAATAAAATTTGTTTTAGGGAGGCTTGCATATTTGTAGGCCTAATTACTATTTTTTGCCACACTTATAGTCTTACCCAAGCTATTCATAGGGATCAATATCCATCGAGTAGGGGTGGGCAATGATGGAGTCAGAATTGGATTGAGTTCTTGATCCACCCATATGAAGATTAATCAAGCCATCAGCTCAGTTTAAGTTATTCAATGATGTGATCACTATGCATACTCATACGCACAAGTTATCACTAGGTTCATACATTGGTTTGAATACCCAATGAGGTGTATATGTTTATTTCTGCTCTCTTTACTCAGATTTACATAGTTATATTTATTTAGCATTATTTTTTTGTTTTTGATTATCTCTTGAGCAAGGACTAATTTTTTCATCTTTCATTGTAGGATATTACTTTAGATCATGTTTCACATACATAGACCCAAATTCACATATTCAAACTTAGTTACATGGGTTTCACTTCCAAGGTAAGTCAGGTATGCTTCCTTTTCCTTTATACTAGTCATTTCACTTTGTTGCATTACTAGCATAAAATGGGTGTCAAATGTAACCACATAAAATTGGTAATTATATGTTAAGAGTGTCACTTGAGTTAACCTATCCCTCGGCTAGCCATAGACCTATCCTTAAGTATTAGACTTAATTTTCTAGTCATTCAATATATCATAGTTACCTACAAATAATCAAAACATAGTCCTAAAAATATCATATCATACCCCAATCCAACTTTCCTAGTAGTATGTAAAGAGGACATCAACGCCACATTTGGGACACTACAGCCACATAGTGCTAGTGTCTCCAACTAGGCATTATTATCTTTAGCCCTAGATCTTCCCAACTGATAATTTTTCAAATGTGTACCCCTCCTAAGGTCAGCCTAAGCATATTTTGTTATCCAAACAAGTAATATAACTTTATAAGTACAAGTCTAATTCACCTTTATTCACTAGATAGAAAATAAATGTAAAAGTTATTCAAACCAAAGATAAAATTGAGAAAAATCAAAGTATTTGAACCCTATTTTGACCTACTTATGCATACTACCATCTATAGCAGCCCTAATCCCATTTTTCCAAGATTTCAAAACTCAAGCACATTTAAGGCATTTAAGGCCATTCTCATTCTAGCATTCACATGCACTTGCATCAAACACTAGGTAGAAAAATTACATCGGGCTTGATCCCTCTTCAAAGTATTAGTATGTAGGCAACTCTCTACATAGTGGGGTGTTGATGATGTCTAGTCCATCCTACTAACACACAAAATTATTGCTCATGCCATACTTGTAAGGAGGATTAGGGCTTGCATATTAAATCAAGTTTTTCAAGAATAACACAAAGCTCCAGGTTTTGTGCATGCAAGAATAGGAATATAGACATAGGCACAAGTGCTCCTAGAAACCATAAATAGTCCTATAAATGGTACATTAGCACTACATTGATGACACTACACATATATGACACTACTATCCATATTGGATTCTATTATCCAGGGAGCATATGAACACTAGAATCCTATTGATGACACAGAAAATAGTCTAGACATCAAATTTTAGAACCCAAATCATCCATGATAATTAATTTTTAAATAAGCCTCTATTTATCCCTATTTATTTCTATTTTTATAAAGTCAAATAAAGTCAAAGGTCATAACAAATTAGTACTTAATTATTGCATATTTATCTGACTGATTTAGACATCTCAACCCTTCAATCTAGACATAGGATTTTCATAATAAAACCCTAAAAGGTTAAATCATTTGGTGAACCTATATTACTTTGAATATCACTTTAAAACTTATCTTGTATTCATCAAAAAAATTTGCAATAAATCTAGGGTTAAATCCTTATGATTTTTTTATTATTTTAGATAGCCCATCTAATTAAAATCAATTTTACATTAGGATTTCAATTTATCTTACATATAATTTAAATTGTTACAAAGAAACCCTAGATTCTAAATACCATAACCATAACAATATAAATTAGGATTACAAATTCTTGTTTTGCTGATTTTTTGTGCAAAACCTAGCCCATATAATCATGATCATAATGATAAAATAAATAAATTATTTTTTGTTGCAAAGTTCCATACTTTCATTTGCATGCTTATTCTCTTTAATTCAAAATGAATTGAGAAAAGACATCAAGACATCAATGCTTACTATCAAATGCAATATTTATCATATTCCATAGCATGTTATCTTTCTTCTATGTGAAAAATAATTAACACATTATTCTTTAATCTCATAGACATATGCATACATAATATTTTATATTAGCTAAAATACATTTCATGTTGCATTTTTCCTTTCGCATGTTCTCTTCAGACATATGCATACATGATATTTCATATCAATTACAATCCATTTCATGTTGTATTATTTCATTCGTATGTTATCTTTCTTCTAGGTGCAATACACTTAGGATATTATTCTTTCAACAAATAGACAACTTAGTGAATCAAACAATAGTTATATTACCTAAAATCAATCAATCCTCTTAGATGCATTTTATTCTTTGGTTCAATCTATTGATGACCAAAATTATACCATCAACTATTCAACCCTTTTGCCTATCACAAAGGTCAAGTTAAAATTGTACCAGTCTAACAGTATGGTTCTAAAGGTTCAATTACAATCCTAAAGATGTGGAGTTTTTTCAAATGTTCTAAGAAATAATAGATAAGTTACCAAATGTAACATATTTCATTATAATTTCATAAATTCTCTTTATCAAATAATGAATCAATTTAGATATGAATCTTTAATCTATCATATCTGACAGAGAAAACCTATGAATTAGGTAGTCTATTGAAGGAAAGAAATTTGATTCAGTGAAATAATATATTTCAAGTAATATTTTGTATTATTATTTCAATAGCTTCTAAATAGTCTCAAGATAAACCAAAATATAAAGTAAAATAGATTTGAGATCAACCAAGATAAATATATCTTCAATCAAGTCAATATAGAAGTATAAAACTCAAAGATACATAATGCATAGCAGCCAACAAACTAACTAAGAACAAATAAAAGAAAACAAAAAATAACAAGTTAAGAGAAAAATAATTAACTATTAAACAACTAAGTAAAGGAAACAAGAAAAGAACTAAAAACTAAGCAAATAAACAATCTAAGGATTAAACAACTTGAATATAATTAATGAACAACCTAATAACTAATAAAACTAAGGAATCTAAGGACAAATCAAAAGACTTAATAAAATATCTAAAATATATAGAAATATAAACTATTAAACTGAAATTTAAACAAGTAAAATATGTAGTCTAATACTAAACTACATTCACAAATAAAATCTGATAAAGTCTAAAACTTTGACTTAAAACTATATCTAAACTAAAGAAAATAACTAATCAAATAAAACAATCTATCTGAAGAAAGTAAATGATCTAAGAAAGTGTCTTAAGAAATAGAATAAACAAGTAAACTAAACAGATCTAAAGAAATAGAAAACTAGATTAATTAAAGTTTAATATAAAATGAAATAAACTATATTAAAATTAGAATCGATATAAATTACAATATAATTTATGAGTCTCAAAGGAAAGTCATCTTAGCAAAAAAGATAGATTTTGTTTGAGAGACCAATATATTTCTTTACAAATACTTGAGAGTTAACTTTTATAATCAAAATAGATCAATGAAATGTCACAAATAGTGAAGTTTTCATCATTATCTAGGTTGAATACTTGGATTATGCATATATGACTATAATAGTAATCATCAAAAGATATCAGACTTGAAAAACTTCAGATAATCTACTATAAGTGATTATATAAAAACTAGATATAACTACGTTGCCTAAGCAATTACTCAACCATTAGAAAAAAGTACCATTAGGTCTATCTACAAAAGTCATGTTATCTCTAAGAAGTTACATAGAAAAAAGAGAGATGAATGATTGACTTCAAAAAATGTATAAGTCTTTAATACATTTGTTGTTCTTCTTCAAATAAATCCTTGATCTCCTTTTATGCTTCAAACTTAGTTGAAAAATAAGTTATAACTACCTTAGTTATTAGTTCATCTTAACTAATTGACTTAAAAGTCAATTAATTATAGATAGTTATTGTTTAAGGGTATGCTTAATTAAGACTTAAAAAGTATTAATAAATCAAGTTTTTTTTAATATAAACCAGATACTTATCTTTACAGGTAAGGACTGCTATAAATTAATAATAAAATAAAATACATATATTAATTACTAAATAGATAAATCAAAGTTTAATAAAATTCTATTTATATTAAACCATAATGCATATTTCAAAATTAAGTTAGGCATATATATATATATATATATATATATATATATATATATATATATATATATATATATAAAGTCTACAATACTTTCCAAAATTTTCAAAAATTTGAAAGTTCATGAATCAAAACTGCAAGTCCAAAATATCAAGTCAAAGTATAAGTTCTGCCAACTATAGTTCAACTAAAAAAATATTCTATCCAGATGACATCCAATAATCATTAAAATATAAAAGGACTTCAAGTATAGGCTTCCCCTATTCATTAACACCTTCATTGTATTCCATTTTAATGGCTCGAATATACACTGTATTAGTCCCTAAATCATAGAAGGGATCATCAATTTTTAGTTTAATCTGTTTGAGCACTCTAAACTCAACAAGAGTATCAGGATCATTGTGATTGTATGCTCTTTTATCTAAAGTAGTAGGATAGGCCTCCATTGTACATTTTATTCCAACAAAAATAGGCTTATCCAAACTCAATTTCTTACACCTTGTAATAGGTTCACTATGAGAAGATGTCAGACCTAGTTTCCTACATCCTAAAATAAGCTCTTTATGAGCAGATGAAGGCTCATTAGAAACTAAAAGAATGGAAAGGTTAACAAAGTTTTTATCATGAGTTGTTTTAATCTCAAGCTAAGTGGTTCCATGAATAGGTTATGGTTCAACAATAGGCTAAATTCTTTTAGGAATGGATGACTAGATTGAAAAATGATGTAGATTTCTTTGTAAATGGTGTGAGGAACTATTATATGAAGGGGTATTAGCACCAAACCTATGCCTATAAAATCTTATATTTTTCCTATTGCCCTTATTATTGGCTAGATTGAAAGGTAGATTATTTAGGATATTCTAAAACTCAGGGTCTATTGCATCAAAATGAATGGACATCCTAGCCCCTGTATGAAACCTAGGGACAAACCTCCTCACCTTAAAACCACCCCTCTAAACATTTCTATTAGGATTATCTAGTTAACATTGTCATAATTTTGACCCCATCCTCAATTATCATTACTTCTAATCGACCAGACTAATCCCATTCAGACATACTAATAATCTAAAATATTGAGTATGAAGACTAAAAATAAACATATATTCATTCCAAATAAAACAAAACTATATTCTAAAAATGCAATCACTTATCAACAGAAACTCTGGACTGAATTATACCAAGTGTATTCAATATTACTTATAATATCCTAATGATTTTATTGATAATATCTCTTAAATCCATTGAAATCTCAAAAATAAAATTATAATATAATAATTTTATTTCACAAATATTATGATATGTCTTCATGAATTTACTATCTTCACCATATATCAAAATAAGAAGCATAATTTTTTCAATACTGAAAACCCTCAACAAAAATATTTTGCTAAATTCTAATTCATTGTTTGAAAATCATCTGAACTTTCTCCCAAATGTCATAATTTCAAAAATATTTGAAAATATGAACATTTATTGTCATATCTTAACAAAGTTAGCTTTATGAATTTTCTAAATATAAGCAATATATTATCCAAAACCTCAAAATGAAACCCTCAAAACATACCCTATTTACACATTTTCATCTTATACATATATATTATGTATAATTTATATGAGAGTCTTTCAAAGAGAGTTTCCACACCATAAAACAGAATACTTTCACCTAATTCAATTTTCAAAGTGCTATTATTTTGATATCAAACTTCAAGACAAATCCAAAAACTTTAAGACTGAGATGAATTTTCAAAAATACTTTTAGATTTTGTTTACTAAATTTTTGAATGCATACTTATATAAATGTTGTTGAATGTATATGTTATAACCATTTTCTGATATGCCTCTTCTATATAATGGCTGACCATAATAATTTAAAATTTCTAAAATATATGGATAGGAATCATCTTTACATGAAAACCATAAACAAACAAAATTGCAAAAGACTAAAGTTGAGTAGCATATTTCCATTTTGAACATAATCTCCCTTATCACTTATACATCAAAGCAATGACCACTTAAAACTTTCTAACTTAAAAAAACAAGCAAGGTTTATTTATATAGTAAGCCATAAATACCAATCTTTATGCTAGACAAAAATCTTATCAAACCCAAAAACCCTTTGATCATAATAGATTTTCCAATATTTCACACCTCATAAAACCCTAAGAAACTTAGACTTATGACTTCAAATATTGAGACATCAAAATTTCAACATGATAACCTATCGAATCCCCAAACTAAAAACAAAATCTTGAGAAAACCTTCATAAAGTTCAAAATACAATATCTCTTATAACATGCAGAGTTTAAAATAGACATGCATGATTGTAACCTTTCAAATATTCATGAATAGATAGTAAGATCATTCTCAAAACTAAAATCTCAATGAAATCTTTAAAACCACAGATATTTCAAAACATACTATTGACCATATTTTTAGATATATCTGACAGAAACTCAATGTTATACAAAATTTAAAAGAGAATCCTGAATCATTCAATAAAAACATGTCCATCACCTTTATTGTCATTGCATATTATGCTAAAAATAAATCAAGCCAAAACTATTTATTCAAACTCTCATGCATCTAGTTGCAGACCTTCTTAACTTCCAAACATGCATGCATAAATGTATACATAATAGAATCTATTTTTTATCAATATATACCAAGAGTGATATTCTCAACCTGATTGTGATTTATATAGATTCCAAACATATACAGGTATACTTATCAAATGAAATCATCTCATATAGACTAGATTTTATCTCTTTTCTATGAAACAAAACAAACTATTTGAAAATAACTCAAAGATTTTCAACAAATTATTCATGCAGAACATAATTCATATCTTTTATGCAATTGATAAATGATTTATTTTCATGTAATTTTAAATCTATTCTAAATCACCATGAATGAATCTCAAACTCAATCAAAATTGTTTAAATCATACCTGGTCATGCTCTGTGCTTCCTGTTCGAAAAGAAATAAATGTCTACAACTCAAAATCCAAATTGCTAGAGCTTCACTTCCACAATCAAGCTTTGATAATGACCACAACAAATGAAAAAGAAGACTATTTTTAATTCAAGCTCCCTTCCATAACCACCTTAATTATGTGCTCAATTCCTATTGGCTCTCTTCAATCGAGGATGTACTTATCCATTCTGTTAAATATGCTATCATCATGATCAAACTTATTTATTGCTAATTTTCATACTAACCTCTTACCAACTTCCACCTTTTGAGGCATGCATGCTTCACATTAATTTCTTAAAACTACCAAAATATTTTCCATAACTAGAATCTCTTAAATTTTCTTTGTATTAAATTCCTCGCTGACTGATGCCATGATATATGCCAACTTGGTGCCACTCAAACATCCTATGTTATGTAAGGTTCAAAACTTGAAACAAGTCATCCACACTACTTATATGCCTTCAAAATCATTTTAATGCCTTCAAAATAACCAATTTAAGCCCTTTGAAACTATATGTCTTGATAGTTAGTATTATTATTATCATCATTTCAAGACCTTAGGATAAATATTATTAGTTTAGGATCCTTAGAACATATGAATTGATATTAATGTAGAACTTAGGCTAGACAACATTGATTTAATAATCTTAATCAAATTTAAACTTAGGATTAATCACTTAGAGCCTTAGTATCTTTTGATATTTAAATCAAATCAAATAAAATGTATCCATAATTTCAAAAATCCATCATATCATAAGAAATAAAAGTGAGCCCTCAATTGAATCCATAAAACAATTATAGTTATCTTTCAAAATGAAATGGCATTGCTTCTTCAAATACAAAATTTATGCCTAATTCATTTATATTTTCACAAATTAAAATGAATTAATATCATGACTATTATCACTAATTTGTGTACCAAATTGTCTCATACAACCAAATCTATATATTATCATAAAAATGAATATAGCACAATAGTCATCACAAACTGTTCATAGTGTCGACTAAAAACTGATTTGAAATTTATATCATGTTCAAATGAAAAACTATGCATATCTGAATCATCATATGATTATATAATTCTTTCAACCATCAAAATATTTCAAACTAAAAATGTTGAATTATAATCTGATCATGGACTGGAAAATAAAATGATTGATTACAACTATCTCAAAATTTTATAACATACATATGCATATTTTATTCATTTATCTATTTATGATTTTTGAAACCACTTAAAATATAAACATGAATTCATTGACCAATCATCTACAATTCATAATTAAAAATATACATCTCAAAATACTACTAATTGATAGGGTCCCTTACATAATTTTATATTTCATGACTGAATCATCACTATGGTAGAAAGTATTAATTTTGGAAAAATTGAGGAGGTGTGAAAAATAGGTATAATACTAGCAACCTTGCTAGTCAGTTTTGAATAATGAAATTGAGTAGCAAATAATTACATATTGATAAAAATATATTCTTGAGAGTGTGATCTAGGAAAATCATTTCTTAAGTAGCTATGCGTGAATCCCTTAAATAATGAATTTTAGTAATGGATGAATTGTTAGACTAGTGTGACATGAAGAAAAGGAAAGATATAGCAAAGAAATTCGAGCTAGATACACAATCTAATACAAATACCTTAAGTAAAAAAATCTAAAAATTAAGTAATACTTTAACAACTTGAAATAGTTCAGCGTATATTATCCATATATAAATAAAATTGAATTCATGAAAGATAATATCAGAAAATAATTGATACTTACAATAGATTTGTAGAATCCTTGAACTCTCCATAATGTAAAACTTATCAAGTTGTAACCCTCATTGATCATTTTAAGAGTAAAAGTTAAGCAAGACAAAAAAAAAGAAACAACAAACAAAATAACAAAGAAAGAAGTAGCAAACCAAAAAGAAAGTAGAAAACGAAAAAAATGAAAGTAGTTAATCATGAAACAATTTCAAATGATGGTCAATAACTGAGTAACGTAACCAATTTCTTTCAAGATATTTTAAATGAAAAGAATTATTTTTAAGTACATTAGTGATTCTATAAGGTCCAAGCCATAATGAATCAAATTTGTGATGTTTACTAGGATCTTCGTGAGCTTTGTCCCAATATAAAACTAGATCTCCAACTTTAAACTTTTTGTTAGAGACTTTTTTATCAATTTTTTTTTTGCTTATCTCTTTCTAATTTCTACAAAGTTGTTTCTTTAGATTCATCAAGATCTATTAAATCATGTAATATTTACTCCATTAAATTTGTATCTTTAAAAACATATTCTAAAGCAGTTTTAGTTGAAAAAATTTAAAATTATATTGATAAAGCGGTCTCAAATTTGTAAGCTAACATAAAAGGTGAATAAGTGGTTGTTATCTTAACAATAGTCCTATCAGCCTATAAAGCTTTAAAAAAATTAAGATGTCAATTCTTTTTATTATCACAAACTAATTTCTTCATGATTGAAATTAGATTTTTATTTGTGGATTTAGCTTGACCATTACCTTGAGGGTAATATTTAGATGAATGACTAGATATAATTGATTAATTTTCTAAAAAATCTAGAAATTCATTTGAAACAAACTATTATCATAAATAATTTTGTAAGGAATACCAAATATAGAGAAAATTTAATTTTTAAAAAAATAGATTACTTCACCTGTTACAGAGCTTTTAAGTGTTTTGGCCTTAGGCCATTTAGTGAAATAATCTATGGCTATTAACATATACATATGACCAACAGATGAAAGTGAGTGTATATCTGAAATAAAATCAATGCCTCATTTTATATTTGTTTTTCAAGAATGACAAGATTTAAAAGCATTGTAGGAAACTTATCTCTACCAATAAATAATTGGCATGGCATACAAAAATGAACTAACTTATAAGCAACTTAAAATAAATTAGGCCAATAGTATCCTACTATTTATATTTTATAAGTAGTTATTTATACAACATAATGTCTACCATAATTTTCTTCATGATAACCTCTAAGAACTTTTTATGTTTGATCATGTATAAGACATCTCAACAAAACTCTATCTCTATTTTGATTTTTTTTTTTTTTAAATTATAAAAAATATAAATTTAAAGCTTTTAATCTTAAAAAATGTCTCTACTTTTTATCAAAATTATTAAGATAGCCATGATTTTAAAAATAATATACTAAATCATGATAACAATCATCTTCAATTAACATACAAACCCATTCATTCATTTCAATACCAAACTTAAAGTTTCTAGAAAAATCAACAATTTTTATGGTCTTTAAATATGGATTTGTATTTAATTATCATCAACTAAAAAAATTAAAACATTAATATTTGAAGAAGCATTTTTATCTAAGTGTTTTGCCAATTCATTACCTTTGATCATTTTAAAAGTTTCAAATTTAAGATCAAACTCTTGAATACGTAAAATCCACTTAGCAAGCCTTCCTTGAATGGTTGGTTGTTTCAAAAGATAAGATAAAATAGGGATGTTAGATCACACACAAAAAAAATTCCCATCAATAAATAATAAAATTTAATCAAAGAGGAAACTAATGAGAAAATAAATTTCTCAATAAGGGGATACCTAGTTTCAACATCTTTTAAAAATTGAGTCATATAACTAATTGGTTTTTCTTCATTATTTTTAAATTCTTGAGTTATTACAACTCTAATGAATTTTTTGATAGCATTAACATAAAGAATGAATGGTTTCTTTAAATCAGGTTTAGCAAGAATTAGAGCACTTGCAATGGCATCTTTAACACAATTAAAATCTAAATCAACACCTTCATTCTAAGTATATATTTTATCTTTCTTAAATAATAATTGTAAAGGATTAGATTTATCAACAAATTTTGATATGAATTTTTTAACAAATTTTATTTTACTAAAGAAAAACTTTAAGCTAGATTGATCTTTGTAAAGAGGTAATTCTTTAATTACTTTAGCACATTTAGGATCTATAAAAATGCCATCTTTTGAGATAATATGTCCTAATAACTTCTCCTTAATAACACTAAAAATTAATTTCTTTGGATTCAAATAAATATCATACTTTCTATATCTCTTGAAAACTTGATGAAGATGATCTAAATGTTTTTTCTTTTTCTAGAATGAACGTTGAGATCATCTAGATAAATTTGAACAATGCCAATCAAATTATCAAAAGCAACATGCATAGCTATTTGAAACATAGCTCCTACATTCATTAATAACAATGCCAATCAAAGTACTTTTATGTCTATCTTTAGGATTTACAAAAAAATTATTATAACCCAAAAATCTATTTAATAAAGACATTATTTTTAATCCTATAACTTACTACAAATTTGATCTATACTTGATAGATGAAAATTATCTTTAACACTAGCTTTATTTATATCTTTAAAATCAACACATAGTCTAATGTCACCATTTCTCTTTCTAATTGGTACTAAATTAGCTGCCTATTCATAATATGTTATATGGAAAATAACACCAACATTGATCATCTTATCTAGCTCTTTGTTAATGGTATCGTCTAACAAAAGGCTAATTCTTTGTATTTTCTATTTTACAGATTTAATACTAGAATTTATAGATATGTCATGTTTAATAATATTTGTATTGTACCTTTTAAGGTCTTTATATGTCCAGGCAAACACATCAATGAATTCTTTAAATAACTTAATGAATTTAACATTTTTGTTTGTAGTAATATGAATTCCTAAATAAACATATTTTTGATCTTTTTAGTACCTAAATTGATAGAAATAGTTTCACCTATGATTTTTCTTGAAGGCTCTTCTATTCTAGATATTTTGGATTGATCATTTGGTGAAAATATAGATTCTAAACTCACTAAACCAACAGGTAATTTGTTAGAAATTAATTGTAAATAATATCCATAATTTAACACATAATCATCATAATAAAAATAATGGCCCTTAATGAAATAATTTTTATGTTCATCACAATTAAAAACAAGCCAACTATCATTCAAATCAAGAATTTTAAGACAAAAAAATTCAGCATAAGATAAATCTATGCTTGGTTCAATCTCACCTAGAGTTGGGTTAGAGGCAAAAATAACAAGCTTATCATCTCTAATATTATATTCTCTAAGAATATGAGTGATGTTAAAAGCTTCAAAATTTTCAAGTAATGATCAAACTTTTTGTGTAATGATGTAGACGAGTTTGATTAGTTTTGTAAATTTTATGAACTTATCTAACAATCAAATTTGAAATCTTTAAAGACTTCTAAATGCTTAATGTTAAATTCTATGAATTTTTCCAATCCTAAACATAAAGCTTAAAATTTTGTAGTATTATTAATGTTTTCTAATGATATTTTGAAAGCATAAAAAAAATTACCTATAGGAGAAATCAAATAAATTCCAACACCACTACCTTATTGAGAACAAACTCCATCAAAATAGAGAGACCATAAAATATTCTTTTCAAAGAATTTTTCATATTGATTTTTTTGTTCATCTAAATTCAATAATTTATAAATCTCCATTTTAGTCTCAACATAAGAAATAGTAGAGGAAGTAAATGACTCAAGAGGTGAACTAGACCAATCTTCTCTTTCTATGAAATCAATTTCATTATTAACAAATAAACTAATAAATACTTGGTAAGTTTTTTTTTAAAGTGTTTTAGCAAAAAATCTTAAGCAAATATTTCTATTTGTTATTTTAAGAGTGACATAAACTAATCTAAATGCTTTTAAATAACCTTCCTAAGATTATCTAATAGCACCAAAAAATTTTGATATATTCAATCCCTTAAGAGAAGGTAACTTACCAGGATGATTTCCAACATTAATTAGATTTAAAAAAATTTATGGAGTTACAACTATCTATTATTCTACTCAAACTTATTATTCATCTTCACCTTCAGCAAGATCATCTTGCTCTCTATTATTTTTTAATCCATGAATCAGATCGTGTATCCTCTCTCTAACTTCTACTTGATCTCCCATTAGAATTTTTAGTAGTTTCTACCTGAATAAATTTATTATCTTAAACTTGATTAACTTTATTAAATTATAGATTTGTAATAGTAGGTTTAGAAGGCAAAAATAAATCATCAAATGAAAAAGAATCAGAAATAAAATAAGTTTTAGGCCTAAGATTAGCAGCTAAAACTCTATCTCTATCTTCCTAAATTCTTTTATTTATATTAAGAACATCTTGTTGAGTCTCATGAGTAAGATTATAATACCAATCAATCTCAAATTTTATAATTTCTTCTTCTTCATTTATGACTTGAATTATTTGTTGAAGATTTTTAAGTTGATTATACTATGCATAATACATTAGATTAAAAGCAACATCAACTTGATCATCAACAATATCAATTCTAAGTTGGATAATAGAAGGTTGTGTCTTCCAAGTACCATGATCAAGAAGAAAATGTAACTTAAAATAAATCAGATTTCTAAATAAAGTTCTTTAGTGGAGTCACTAAATTTATTGATGATGAAAATTATACCATCAACTAATCAACCCTTTCTCCTATCGCAAAGGTCAATTTAGAATCGTACCAATCTAATAATAGGGTTCTAAAGGTTCAATTATGATTCTAAAGATGTGGGAGTCTTTTTATTGTTTTGAGAAATAATAAATAAGTTACCAAATGTAACATGTTTCATTATAATTTCAAAAATCTTTTTTATCAAATAATGAATCAGTTTAGATATGAATCTTTAATCTATCATATCCAACAAAGAAAATCTATGAATTAAACAGTCTCTTGAAAGAAATAAATTTGATTCAGTGAAATAATATATTTCAAGTAATATTTTATATTATTGTTGAAATAACTTCTAAATAGTCTCAAGATAAACCAGAAATATAGAGTAAAATATATTTGAAATCAAACAAGATAAATATATCTTCAATCAAGTCAATATTCAAGTATAAATTAACTCAAAGAGACACAACAAACTGTAGCAAACAAACTAAGAACAAAGAAAAGCAAACAGAAAACAACAAGTTAAGAGAAAGATAATTAACTACTAAACAACTAAGTAAAGGAAATAATAAAAAGAACTTAAAACTAAGTAAATAAACAATCTAAGGACTAAACAACTTGAATCTAATTAATGAACAACTTAATAACTAATAAAACTAAAGAATCTAAGGACAAATCAAAAGACTTAATAAAAAATCTAAAATACATAGTAATATAAACTATAACTAAAATTTAATCCAGTAAAATTTATAATCTAAGACTAAACTACATTCACAAATAAAATCTAATAAAGTCTAAAAAATTTACCTAAAACTATATCTAAACTAAAGAAAATAACTAATCAAATAAAACAATCTATTTGAAGAAAGTAAATGATCTAAGAAAGTGACTTAAGAAACAGAATAAACAAGTAAACTAAATAGATCTAAAGAAATAAAAAGATAGATAAATTAAATATTAATCTAAAATAAAATAAACTTTATTGAAATTAGAATCGATATAAAGTACAATAGAATTTGTGAGTCTCAAAGGAGAGTGATCTTAGCAGAAAAGATAAATTTTATTTAAGAGACCAATATCTTTCTTTACAAATACTTGAGAGACAACTTTTACAATCAAAATAGATCAATGAAATGTCATAAATAGAGAGGTTTTCATCATTATTCAAGTTGAATAATTGGATTTTGCATATAATATTTAAATAGCAATCATCAAAATATATTAGACTTGACAAACTTTAGATAGTCTATTATAAGTGATGATATAAAAATTGGATATACCTGTGTTGCCTAAGTAATTACTCAACGTCAAAAAAAGTAATGCTATTTTAGAGAAGTTGCAGAGAAAAGAGAGAGATGAATGATTGACTTCACAAAATGTATAAGTCTTTAATACTTGTATTGTTCCTCCTCTTCAAATGAATCTTCGATCTCCTTTTATACTTCAAACTTAGTTTTTTTTTTTAAATAACTAACCTTAGTTATTAGTTTATCTTAACTAATTAACATAAAATTCATTTAATTATAAATAGTTATTGTTTGAGGGTATGTTTAATTAAGACTTTAAAAGTCTTAATAAATCAAGATTTTTTTTTAATATAGACCGGGTACTTATCTTAATGGGTGGGGACCCCTATCAATTAATAATAAAATAGAATACATATATCAATTAATAAATAGATAAATTAAATTTTAATAAAAATTTATTTATATTAAACCATAATATATATTTTAAAATTAACTTAAGCATATATATATCAAAGAAGCTAAAGTCTACTGTACTTTCCAAAATTATCAAAAAATTGAAAGTTCATGAATCAAAACCACAAGTCCAAAATATCAAGTCTAAAAGTATAAAATTTTATTAGTTATAGTTCAACTAAAAAATAGAAAGTCTATCTAGATGACATCCAGTATTCATCAGAATCTAAAAGGACTTCAATTATAGGCTTCCCTTGCTCATTAACACCTTAATTATATTCTATTTCAATGGTTGGAAGATGCAATGTATTAGTCCCTAAATCAGAAAAGGAATCATCAATTTTTAGATTAATTCATTTGAGCACTCTAATCTCAATAGGAGTATCAGCATCATTCTGATGTCTACTCTTTTATCTGAAGTAGTAGGATGGACCTCTATTGTACATTTTTTGTCAACATAAATAGGCTTCTCCAAACTCATTTCTTGCATCCTGTAATAGGTTCACTATGAGAAGATGTTATACCTAGTTTCCTACATCCTAAAATAGGCTCTCTATGAGGATATGAAGTCTCATTAGAAATTGAAGTAATGGCAAGGTTAACAAAGTTTTTAACATGATTTATTTCAATCTCAAGCTGAGTGGTTCCATGAAAAGGTTATAGTTCAAAAATAGGATGAATTATTTTAGGAATGGATGACTAGATTGAAAAATGATGTAGATTGTTATGAAAATGGTGTGAGGAACTACTATGTGAAGGGGTCTTAACACCAAACTTATGCCTATAAAATCCTCTATTTCCCCTATTGCCCTTATTGTTGGCTAGATTTAAAGACAAATCCAAAACTCAAGGTATGTTACATCAAAATGAATGGACATCCTAGCCCCTCTATGAAACCTAGGGCTAAACCTCTTAGCCTTAAAACCACCCCTCTAAACATTTCTATTGGGATTTTAATGGTTAACATTGTCTAAATTTTGACCCCATCCTCGATTATCATTACTCCTACTTGATCAGGCTGATCCCAACCAAAAATCTTAACAAACTAAAAGGTTGATTATGAAGACTAAAAATCAACATATATTCATTCCAAATGAAACAAAATTGTATTCTAAAAATGCAATTACTTATCAACAAAAACTTTGAACTAAATTATACCAAGTGTATCCAATATTACTTATAATATCCCAATGATTTTATCGATAATATCTCTTAAATCAATTGAAATATCAAAAATAAAATTATAATATCATAATTTTATTTCACAAATATTCTGATATTTCTTCATAAATTTACTACCTTCACCATATATCAAAATAAGAAGCACGGATTTTTCAATATTGAAAACACTCAACAAAAATATTATGCCTAAATTCTAATTCACTATTTGAAAATCATTTAAAATTTCTCCCAAATATCATAAGTTCAAAAATATTTGAAAATATGAACCTTTATTGCCATATCTTAACAAAGTTAGCTTTATGAATTTTCTAAATATAAGCAATATATTATCCAAAACATCAAAATAAAACCCTTGAAACATATCCTATTTACACCTTTTAATCTTATACATATATATTATGTATAATTTATATGAGAGTCTTTCAAAGAGAGTTTACACACCATAAACTAGAATACTTTCACTGACTTAAGTTCTCAAAGTGTTATTATTTCGATATCAAACTTCAAGACAAATCCAAAAACTTTAAAACTGAGGTAAATTTTCAAAAATAACTACATTTCTTTTGGATTTTGTTTACTAAATTTTTATATGCAGATCTATATACATGTAGTTGCATTTATATGTTATAACCATTTTTTGATATGTCTCTTCTATATTATGGATGACCATAATAATTTAAAATTTCTAAAATATATGGATAGGAATCACTCTTTATATAGAAACCATAAACAAACAAAACTATAAAAGGCTACAACTGAGTAACATATTTCCATTTTGAACATAATCTCCCTTATCACTTATACAGTAAAGCAATGACCACTTCAAAAATTCTAATTTAAATAAACAAGCAAGGTTTGTTTCTATAGGAAGCTATAAATACCAATATTTATTGCCAAACAAACAAATTATCAAACCCAAAAACCCTTTGATCATAATATATTTTTTAACATTTCACACCTCATAAAACCCTAAGAGGCTTAGACTTATGACATCAAAGATTGAGACATCAAAATTACAACATGATAACATGTCGAATCCCCAAAATAAAAACAAAATCTTGATAAACCTTCATAAAGTTCAAAATGCCATATCTCTTATAACATGCAGAGTTTAAAATAGACATGCACGATTGTAACCTTTCAAATATTCATGAACAGATGAGCAAGTTCATTCTCAAAACTAAAATCTCAATGAAATATTTAAAACCATAGATATATCAAAACACACTATTGACCATATTTTTAGATATATCTTACAGAAACTCAATGTTATACAAACTTGAAAAGAGAAGCCTTAACCATTCAAAAAAAACATGTCCATCACCTTTACTACCATCTCATATTTTGCTAAGAATAAATTAACCCAAAATAATTTATTCAAACTCTCATGCATTTAGACGCATACCTTCTTAACTTATGAACATGCATGCATAAATGTATACAAAATAAAATCTATTTTTTTATCAGTATATGCCAAGACTAATATTCTCAACTTGAATGTGATTTGTACAGCTTCCAAACATATACAAGCAGACTTATCAGATGAAATAATCTCATATAGACTAGAGCTTATCTCTTTTACATGAAACAAAATAAACTATTTGAAAATAACTCAAAGCTTTTCAATGAATTATTCATGCAAAATAGAATTCATCTCTTTCATGCAACTAAGAAATGATTTATTTTCATGTAACTATAAATCTATTTTAAATCACCATGAATTCTTCTCAAACTCAATCAAAACTATTTAAATCATACAATGTTGGGCTTTGTGCTTCCCATTCGAAAGGAAAAAACATCTACAACTCAAAATTCAAATTGCTAGAGCTTCACTTTCATAACCAAGCTTCAATAATAACCATAACAAATGAAAAAGAAGACTATTTATAATGCAAGATCCCCACCATAACCACCTTAATTATGTTCTCAATTCCTATTGGCTCTCTTCAATTGAGGATGTACTTTGTCATTCTGCTAAATAAGTTATCAACATGATCAAACCTAGTTATCACTAATTTTCCTACTAACCTCTTAACAAATTCTACCCTTCGAGGCATGCATGCTTCACATTAATTTCTCAAAACTACCAAAATATTTATCATGATCAGAATATCTCTAAGATATTCCTTTTATTAAATTCCTCTCCAACTAATGCCATGTTGTATGCCAACCTATTGCCACTCAAACATCCTATGTTATTCAAGGTTCCAAACTTGAAACAAGTCATCCACACTACTTATATGCCATCAAAATCATTTCAATGCCTTTGAAACAACCAACCTAGGCCCTTTGAAACTAGATGTCTTGATAGTTATTATTATTATCATTTCAAGACCTTAGGATAAATATTCTTAGGTTAGGATCCTTAGAACATATGAATTGATATTAATTTAGAAGTTAGGCTAGATAACATTGATTTAGGAATCTTAAACAAATTTGAACTTAGGATTAATCACTTAGAGCCTTAGGATATTTTGATATTTAAATCAAACCAAATTCAATGTATCCATAATTTCAAAAGTCCATCATATCACAAGAAATGAAAGTGAGCCCTCAATTAAATATACAAAACAATTATATTTATCTTTAAAAATAAAGTGACAACATTACTATTATCACCAATTTGTGTACCAAACTATCTGATATAACCAAATCTATATATTATCATAAAAATGAAAATAGCACAATAGTCATCACAAATTGTTCATAGTGTCGATTAAAAATTGATCTGAAATTTATATCATGTTCAAATTAAAAATTATGTATATCTGAATCATCTTATGATTAAATAATTCTTTCACCCATAAAAATATCTTAAACTAAAAAATTTGAATTATAATCTGACCATGGACTGTAAAACAAAATAATTGATTACAACTATCTTAGAAATTGATAACATATATATGCATATTTTATTCATTTATCTATTTATGATTTTTAAAACCACTTAAATTTTAAACATAAATTCATCAACCAATCATAATAATTTCATAATTGAAAATATGCATCTAAACATACTACTAATTGATAGGGTTCCCAACATAGTTTTATATTTTATGACTAAGTCATCACTATGGCAGAAAGTATTAATTTTGGAAAAATTGAGGGGGTGTGAAAAATAGGCATAACACACTCCTTTACCATCATTCTTAGACATATCGGAGCATCATTGGTCTCATTTATCCCTCCTTCTTCCTGATCACAAACATCTAGCTCATATCCCGCATCTTCTTTTAGCTTTATGCTCTTGGTAGAACATGGGTTCCAAGTTATGATGTCCTCATGTGGTCCTGAAGCTCAGCAAGTTTTCAATGCCAATGACTATAGATTTATGGATCAAGGTAGTACTTCTTCAATTATAATTTCCATTTTATAACTCTTACAAAACTTTGACACATACAAAGATATTTTTTATGTAGTAGTTCATGATACTCAGGTTCCATAAACATATGAGCTTACCTATGTGGCTTCCATTATCAACACCATAAAATGGATAGAAGAGAAAATTTATTTTGAAAGAGAGGACCTTCCAACTTAGTACATCATATATATACACCTACCTCTCTATATTACTTTACAAATCAATGAGGTAGGTGTCAAACAATTTCTAGTTGATAATGGATCAAGATTGAACATATGCAACATTTATTTTCTATGTCATCTTAACATCCATGTTATAAATTTGGATCCTTCCAATATGAGAATCTAAGGGTTTGATAACATTCCACAAAATGTTTTGGGTTAAATCACATTATACCTTACCCTCGAACCCTAAACATTACCTACAACATGCCAAATGATCTAAATTACAATCTCTTGCTTGGTAGACCATGGATCCACGGTATGCACGTCATTCCATCAACACTACATGCCTATCTAAAATTTAACTATAGAGGCCATATATATACATGCCCTGTGGATAAATAATCATTTAATTATTGTCAACATACATAACCTTCACATAATTATATTCCACACATGGAGTTTACTACTACACCACCCCAGGCTATAATTAAAAAGACACACAACTCCACCATCTATTTCCAGTATATAGGGAAATAAGCTTAATTCACATTTCATAGTATCATATTTTTAAAATATAGGCTACATGGGTTAGGACCTTGGAAAACATGAATAAGTAATTATAAATCCCATTGAAGCATATGATCAATAGGGAAAATATGGACTTAGATATAGAAATGATACATCTAATGCCAAATCCTCTCACAATTCCTCTCAACACATCACATTTTGTCCACATGTCCTATGAGTATTTTATATAGTGAATCATGTTTATACACTTTCAGTCATATAACCTGAACTCATTGATGATACAATTTCACCAGATCTACCAGTTCTTAATGAGTTTGATAATGATAAAGCTCTCTTAAAATTCTTGGGTACATATCAGGGTCTCCCTTCCTTCTATCATAAGAATAGGTTTCCTCATTCCAAAAGTGCTTATGGATACTTTGGTGAACATTTAGATGATTTGGATCACTTTTTACCTGATACAAATCATACAATCCCTACAACACCATATACTTTAGATCGATCTACATTACTCAATGAAGAAATAGTCGAATTCAATTATGGCACCAAAACTTATCCTTGCATTATACTCTTAATTGTCGCATTACATAAACCAAAATACATAGATATTCATCAAATTTTAACTAATTTTCTTGATATATTTTCATGGCCTTATTCTAATATGCCTAGCATTGATCTATCATTTGTAATACATAGAGTTACATTATATCCAGATGCCAAACTAATAAAGTAAAATATTCAAAAACTACATCCTAAAGTGGCTTTCCTTATTAAAGATGAAATCCAATGGTTGTTAGAATCTATTTTTATTTGACCAGTCATACATACATAGTGGTCTGCCAATATATTTCTAGTTTTTAAACCTAATTGAAAAATTCAATGTTGTTGTGACTCTAGAGACCTCATCAAAACATGTCCTAAAGATGATTTCCCTTTACCAAACATTTATATGATAGTATACTCCATAGTCGGATGTGAGATGCTCTCCTTTATGGATGCTTTTTCTAGGTATAATCAAATAAATATAGCCAAAGAAGATCAAAAAAAGACTTCTTTCATGACACCATGGGGAACTTTTTTATATATAGTAATGTCATTTGGATTAAAGAATGCTGGTGCAACTTACCAATGCACTATGACACATATATTTCATGACCTCATTCACAAGATAGTTGAAGATTATGTCAATGATTTATTGACCAAGTCAAAATAATGATAACATCATGAAATCTATTTATGATAAATCTTTGAAAGACTCATAAAATACAAAGTTTGACTCAACCCTAAGGAATGTGTCTTTGGAGTTTACTTAGGGAAAATTTTGGGATTCATTATATCTCAACGTAGTATCTAAGTTGACCCTAAAAAAAATAGATTAATTATGTATATGCCTCATCCTACTAATCTGAAATAGCTTCAATCCCTCTAGGACAAATTCAAGCTATTCATCGATTCATGGCGCAACTCATAGGTAAAACCCAATCATTCACTAGACTACTCAAAAAGGATGTGTAATTTGAGTGAGATCTTACATGTCAAGATAAATTTAATGCACTTAAACAATACTTGTTTATCCATCCCATCTTGGTTCCACTTATACCTAATAAACCACTCCTACTTTACCTTTGTATGACAAATCATGCATTGGGGGTGTTAGAATAATTAATTTATCCTAGACTTTTATAATAAATGTCTCAAGATTATTTACACCTTTGATTGACATAGGTTAGTTAGATGGGGTATTTCCTATGTGTGATTATTTAGGGTGAGTCATAGTCTCTTACAGATTAGGAGATATAATCTTACCTAGTATTGTATAAATAAGCACCTCTTGTAGTGCTTTTGTTAATTCAATTCTATTCTAGCTTTCATTATTTCATTTGGTACTAGAGCAAGAAATCCTGGGGAGTCTTTTTTCAATTCTATTCTAGCTTTCATTATTTCATTTGGTACTAGAGCAAGAAATCTTGGGGAGTCTTTTTTGAAGCATTGAATATTAGGTGGATATTGAGACTGAATTTTTTGAAATCCTTGGATGCATCACACTATTCCAATTTTAACCATCCCAAGCCGAAATACTACCGAAATTCTAGCCAATTTTATGAAAGGAGAATAGTTATCTTGTAGGCAAATTTTTTTTATTTTAAAAAACTTTAGCCATATTTATATTAAACTTTGGGCTAAATTTTAGATCTAAGTTTTCATGTGCTTGCAAAGATCTGAGATCAAATTTGAGAGCTTTGAATTTGCTTTTATTATTTATGGCCAAACTCCATTTTTAAATTAATGGAGGAATAGATATGCAGAATTATTTAGATTTGAGTGTCCTTTTACCTTGGCACTTTTTTTTGTTGGTATGTTGCATTGGACCATACCTACAAAGAAAAGGTAGGCATTAAATAAGGATAAAAGGTGTTGAAACATATTAGATCTTTTCTTGGCATTAGAATTTTGTTTGTAGCATCATTATTTTTTGTTTTAGCATTGAATTTGAGTTGTCTATCAGCATCAACCTAGATTCATTCTTTGGAATCCAAATCTAATAGATCAATTCAATTAAAATCAAGCTGCTTCAAACACTTACTTCTTTAAAAAATTCAAAGGCATCAAATCTGCATAGACTGGGAGAGGAGAGGCATTGGAAGAGATTGGAATGCTATTTTTTTCTTATCTAAAGTAGTAGCCAACTACCACCAACAATAGTCACATTAACTTCAGATCTGCATCACATTTGATATTAGATATTTGGCTCAAATTATCCTTTTAAATTTGTAGTTTTTTTTAAGATCTGCTATCCAATCTTGGCATTGTCATTAGATAAATCCCAAAGCTGTAGTGTCACATCTTTCTTTTGGTGTCCATCTAGTCTGCATTGATCTATCCACTAGCAACTCTACTCTTTGAACCTCTCCATCTGATATGTGTCCCAAGGTTGAGGGTTCATGTACTTAAAAGGAGGAAGGGTTGAGAAGTGTATGGTAGAGGGGGAGAGAAGCATACAATGGCATCATTTTCTAGATCTAAATAAAAAATAAATAGTATTCTCCTATTTCTCTTCTCAAAACCAATTTTACCATTCATAATTTTCTTTTACAACCTATAATTGTTTCTTAAAAGAGTAAGACAAAACACTTACATGCATCTTGAGATAACTAGAAGGTATATTTTTCACTTTTATTGAATTTTCTAAATCCATGGTAAAATTATAGTTCTAATGAGTGGTTGCACGAATATGTTCTTTTCTAATTTGGCCTCAAAAATCAATTTGTAGTGTTTTTTAATTAATTTGACCCATTTCTATGGGAAATTAAAACACTTATAACTTTTGAATCATAACTCAAATTTAAGTTCCATTTTTTTCAAAAGTGCATATTTTTTTATTCTTTATATATTGGTGTCATTAAATTATAAAAATTAAATGGGAAAATTATAACCTCATTTACTCCTCATATGTATTTTGGATTGAAACTAACGTCTAGTTTTCCATTGCATTTTTGGATCCATTTTCAGGAGAGTCTGACATCCATTGTGTGCTTATGTGAAATTTTACATCTTTGTGTATGTATTTTTGCATTTTATTTACATTCTTAAAATGCGTGTTTCATTTCTACACTTAACAACATACTCGTAATTTGCCATACACAACTTGCAAAATCTTTGGTTCAGGACCTAGATTTGTCCTTCCTGACACACAATTACTTTGTAGTGATAATTGTGCATCATGAAAAACAAAAGTACAATCACATCTATATTTTTAAGATATTTGGTTAGTGGTAGAAGGCACATGGCTTAGACATGCAATAGATGTTGATCAGCATCAAAAATATCACAAAACTAATAAAAAGGCTAATTTAATAATCATGTTTAGAGTTTTGAATGAAGTACAACCTCATATCCATAGTGCTACAATTGCATAAGATGATTGGGATAAGCTTAAAATAGTATATAAAGCTAAGAATTAAAATCAAAGCATTCATTTTTAGAGCTAACTGCACACTCTCAAGCTTAGAACAGATGAAAAAGTAGAAACATTCCTTAGAAGGGTTGTAACTTTGTGGGTTTCACTTCAATATTTGGGTGAACTGGTGACAGATGACTCTTTGGTCCCTATATTCCTTAGAGCACTTCCCCCCACATATATGATCTTTGTGACCACTTTGAATGTCACAAGACAAAAACCAACCTTTGAGGTGTTGGTAAATGTGTTGCAACAAGAGGAAGCTATGCATAATTTAGAGGAAGAAGATGATGAGTATGCACTCACATTGAATCAAAAGGGTAAGAAACCCATGAGAGGTCCAAAGTATAATAAACAACAAAACCAACAAGGGAACAATTCACATTCTTTTAGAGCATGTCAAATTTGTGGAAAATAGGGACATGACTTAAAACATCATTGGTACAACACATTTCAACAAGGCTCATCAATCAAGAATCCCTCTATCAACAAATCACCACAAATAAAAAAAAGTAACCATAAAAACAAAATAGGTGGAAATAGAAAAATTCCAAGCCTAAACAACATGGCAATGTTGTTGAAGACAATGATTCTTCAAATGAGGAATATGGTTTAGCTACTCAAACACATGAGTCTAACAATCATCCAAGTGCAATTTGGTATGTTTATTCAAGGGCAACCAGACACATGACAGGGAGAAAAGAATGGTTTTCTACTTTAATCAAAGGGAAATGTTTCACTTGGAGATGATACCTCATATACAGTTTAAGGCAGTGGTGACATTAAACTTCAACTTGGAAACAAAAATTATAACATTTCGAATGTTCTCTATGTTCCAAGACTTACAAAAAATATGTTATTTATTAATTATTTATTTAACCACAACCTCATGGTTGAATTTGATCACCAAAATTGTTAAAAATTTTGCCACATCAAAGACAAGTCTAGGCATTTCAAAGTGAATTCCAAGTCTTCCAACATTGGCAAAATGTTTTATCTTGATTTTTTTCAAAATGATCATCAATCACTTATGGTCAAAGATACAGAACAAGGCAATTTGTGGCACAAAATATATGGTCACGTGAGTTATGGTTATTTGATATAATTGAGAAAACATGATATGGTTTGTGATCTTCCCAAACTTAAGCAATCTTCTGATATATGTACCAGTTGCTTAGTAGAAAAACAAATAAGATCTCCCTTTAGAAAGACTAAGTATTGATCACTTGGTAAGTTGGACTTAGTGCTCATTGATCTTTGTGGACATTTTTTCCTAATCTTAGAGGGTACAAATACTTTTATCTTTTTGTTGATGATTACTCGCAAAAAATGTGGGTATATTTATTGAATACTAAGGATCAAGATTTTCAAGTCTTCAAAGAATTCAAAGCCACAGTTTAAAATGAAACTGGTAGTAAAAGTAAGACCCTCCACTCAAATCATGGGGGGAATACACCAGTAAAGAATTCTCAGCCTATCTCAATACGAATAGAATTAATCATCAATTGAAAGCTCCATATTCAACTCAGTAGAATGGAGTTGCAGAATGGTAGAATAGAGTCATTATGGAAATGTTTTATAGCATGGTTGAGGATGCAAAATTTCCTAATACATATTGGGCAAAATTTTATCACACTACAGTCTACTTATTGAATAGGTCAGCCACCAAAGATCTTGATGGAATCACACCTCATGAAGCTTGGACATGGAATAAACCAAAGGTAACTCACCTTTAATTTTTTGGTTGTAAGGCATGTACGCATTTTCTTAAAAATAAAAGAAATAAGTTGGATAAGAAAACAAAGGAATGTATTTTTTTAGGATACATTGCACAATCAAAGGTATACATGTTCCTTGATCCAGAAATAAAGAAGGTACTAATAAGTAGAGATGTAGTGTTTGATGAAAAGAGTGGAATCAATCCACCTTCTACACAATAAAATGATATAGGAAAAATACCTATAATATTTTTAGATAGTGATGTTGAAATTTAAAAGGAATATAGTCAAACAAGACCTCCAGCACCACCACTATAGTTCAGCATATGCCCAAGTGGTATACAAGTACTATACGAGATGCTAACTTGAATGGAGTACTAGATACATCCAATTCAAGATTAAGGACTTGAATCATGTCTCAAAAAGAGGTTAATATGTCCTTTATGATTATTTTGAAATAAATATATGAGCCCTCTATAGTAACATAAGCCCTACAGTCTAGACCTTAAAAAGATGCCATGGATGCAGAATATCAGTCACTAATGAAGAATAACACTTGGAAACTTGTTGATCTTCCACCAGTGAAGAAGCCTATTAGATGCAAATGGGTATTTAAGACCAAGTACAAAGAATATGGCATTATTTATAAGTACAAGGCAAGGCTTGTTAAAAAAGGGTATGCTTAGAAAGAAAACATTAACTATAAGGAGACTTTTACTCCCACAGCTAAGATAAGGACTATCAAAATGGTTTTTTCTATGGCTATATAGTTTGGATGTAAATTACATAAAATGGATTTTAAAATTCCTTTTTTAGTGGAGATTTGAAAGAAGAAGTCTACATGACTCAACCTAAAGGATTTGTGACACCTAATCAAGAACAAAAAGTGTGTAGACTTATCAAGTCTCTCTATGGGATGAAATAGGCTCCCTAATCCTTGTACATCAAGATTGATGAGAATCTCATGCAACATGGATTTAATAGGAGTATATATGATCCTAACCTCTACCTCAAACAGCCTGGGGGAAGGTTTTTGTATTGATTTTTTATGTTGACAATCTAGTCATCACTGAAAGCATAGTGAAGATGATCGATGCAACTAAGAATGATCTCAAGTGATCATTAGACATGATAGATCTTAGGTTGCTATACTATTATCTTATTTTGGTGGTATGGTAGAAGGAACATTACATTTTTGTTTCATAGATGAAGTATACCAAGACATTGCTCAATAAATTTAGGATGATGAATTGAAATCCCATTACACACCTATGACAATAAGACTTCAACTGTCTCATACATAGCCATCACCAAAAGTAAATGCAACTCTCTATCGATAGTTGATTGGGAGTCTCATTTATTTGACATATAATAGGCCACATGTTAGTTATGTTATTAGTTATCTTTTTCAGTTCATGCAAGAACAAAAGGTGACACATCAAAAAGTAGCAAAGTGGGTATTGAGATACATTAGAGGGAAATTGAGTATGGCCTAGAGTACAATAAGAATGATAACTTCTTCTTGATAGGATATACAGATGTAGATCATGTAGCTTATATTGATGACAAGAAATCCACTTTTGGATTTGTGTTTTTTCTAGGATCTGGTCTAATTTCATGGGGAAGTAAGAAGCAAAATTATGTTTTTAGATCTTCCATAGAAGCAAAATATCATGCTACAGTAGGAGCCATCTATGAAGTGATATGGATACATCACATTATTTTAGGACTTGGAGTTTCACATACTCATCCTATAGTTTTGAATTGTGACAATCAGGGTTATACATCTTGTTCACAATCTAATGTTTCATGAGTGAACCAAGAACATAGAGGTTCAAATTCATTTCATTCATGAACATGTTCAGCATCACAACATATAACTCTAGTATTTCCCCACTTAGGATCAGTGTTCAGATGTCTTCATGAAGTCACTTGCGTGTGATAAGTTTGAGGCATTCAGGTATTCTCTTTTCTCTTTAGGCTATGATTAATTAAGAGGGGGAATGTTAGAATAATTAATTTATCCTATCCTTTTGTAAAAAATGTCTCAAGGTGATTTACACCTTTGATTGACATAAGTTATTTAGATGGGGTATTTCTTATGTGTGATTAGTTAGTGTGAGTCATAATCTCCTACATATTAGGAGATATAATCGCACCTAGTATTGTATAAATAAACACCTCTTGCAGTGCTTTTATTAATTAAATTCTATTACATCTTTCATTCTTTCAGGAGGCACTCCTAGCATAACATGATGACCATCATAAAGAAAGATCAATTTACTACATCAGTCATACACTAGTTGACTATGAACAAAATTATCCAACAATAGAAAATCTTTCATTAGCATTAGTATTCACTACTCAAAAACTTCATTACTACATGATTAACAATGAAACATAACCTTTTGAATAAATCTGCTACACCAAAAACTTTTATAAAGAACAAAAAGCAAAAATTGTAATGAAATTCTCTTTGATATGTCATAATTGGCATTGATTTATTCAAAATATCTTTAGATGGATACATACTCTAATGTTTAAAAATTGATGAAGCTAAATTGTCTATTCGATAGATACACGATATCGAATGTGGTGTTCATTTTAATGGTAAGGCTATGTCACACAAATTACTCAAATAGGGTTATTACTGGCTAACTATGGAACAAGAATTTTAAGATTACATAAAGTTATGTGACAAATGTCAATGCCATGGTAACTTACACCATATACCTTCATATCAAATTCAACCTATTGTATCACCATGGCCATTCATGTTATGGGACTTCAATATAATCGGTAAAATCAACCCAAATCAGTAGGCAACCATAAATGCATTATCATAGCAATAGTGTAGTTTATAAAGTGGGTAGAAGTAATCCCACTATAATCAACAAAAGGGGAGTATATTTGATGGCTTATGATGACCAATATTATTTCTCACTTTGGTCTCCCAATAACCATCATTAAAAATAATGGAACTTCTTTCAAGAACAAAAAAATGAAAAAAGTTATGTGCCAAATATGAAATCTAACACACATTCTCCACACCATACTACCTATAGTGTAATGGTTAAGTAGAGGCAACAAATAAGATGATCAATAGCATTCTTAGCAAAATCATCACCAAATTTGGTGATGACTATCACAATCATCTAGTTTATGCACTTTGGGCTTACTGCAATAATATATGTATACCAACAGGAACTACTCCTTATTCACTCATATACAACACAAAATCTATTATTCCCTTAGAATTAGAGATTCCATCTTTACAAGTCTCAAGAAAATGACTCATCACAGATGACCAATACAGAGAGTGACATCTCTATGAATAATAACAATTGGATCATACATGTATATAAGTTGCAGAGCATCTGAAAGCTTATCAGAAGCAAATCCAATGAACCTACAATAACAAATTTCATAACTAATAATTCAAAATCAATTATCATATTGAAAGAAAATATTTGAAATGTTAATGCCAAAGAAGAAAACAAAGGAAAGTTTAAACCCAATTGGCTCAGACCATACACCATCACCAAAAATCTTAGCCTAAAATTATATCATCTAGCTTTACTCAATGGAAAGGAAGTCAAAAATCCAATAAACATCATGCATCTAAGGAAATTCTACATATAAAAATATCAAATTTTCATTTTCAATTGAATTTTACATACTTCCTTCTCTCTCGCACTCCTTGTACATAGTTTATTTTCATTTTATTGTACATATCTTGTACTCAAAAAACACAAAAAACACTATAAATGTCAAAATACAAAAACATTCAAATATTTCAAAAACATAAAATTTTATAGATTGTATACATTGCTATGTTTACATTTCTACTAGTTTCCAAATATTGCATATTGCCATCTATCCTAGTATAGTCGATTTTATCATAAACATATACTTCACTGGTTCTTTTCAAGTTTTTTTAGATTTCACACAAGACTCTAGTCCACTACACTGATTCAAACCACTATCATCTACCCATTGGGGGCATTTACAATGATCTAGGTTTATACATTTGATACATCTGCCCTATTGGGGGCATCTCATACATAGTTTCTATTATAAGTTTTATCTTTACATACTATACATTTCAATTTATGCATTGATTTATCATGATATTGATCATCATTATTCATTACTCATATTTTTTGGACTATCACTATTTATCATTATTATATATGCATCTTATAATCTACATAGATTTGTATTACATAGTTATACATGCTTTCATTTCTAGTTCCTATATTAGACTTGATTGTGTTTCCTATGCTTCTTCTATCTTCGATGGCATTTAAATATTCCATTGTTCTTTGGATCCTGTGCCACTTCTCTGTTTATATGTCTTGGACATGTGCCCATGTCCCTTGTGTGTGTTTTCCTACTTTTATATGTGGACATTTGAAAATGTCCTTCTATGTGGATCTACACCAAATTACTTATTATTTTCATATGTGGATATTTGAACATGTCCTTATATATCAAAGATTTAATACTGTCACAGTCCATATAGTAACAAACAAAAATTTGGAATAAATTATGTTAAATTTTTTTATCACAAAATTTAACATAGTTTATCCCAAAAACTTTTTTTTTTGTCCTTATATATCTCCATTCTTAGATTTTGTGACATGTGCCCATGTCCCTTGTATTGTGACCCCTTGGCCTCATGTGCTTGTCTATTTTCTTCCTTTATGATTCTACACCATGACACTTGTATTTGCTTATTACACACACACACTAGTTTTTGATGCCATGAGGGATCTCATCCATCTACCCTTCCTACTTAGGTGTCATGATGGACATCATACCCCATCCCCCTAGGTAGTTACTCATATTTTAGGCTATACACATTGATTACATATATCTTGACACCCTTGTGCAATGCTAGATTTCAACATACATCTTACATTTCCTATTTATGCTCAGATTCATTTATATTTCAATGTTATGTCTATACATTATATTGGAATATCATGCACATGCTCCAGCTAACACATTTTATAGAGCTACTTATTTAGAGGGTAGTTCTTACATATATTTCACAACTACACTCAAAAGAGGGGGCATTTATAGGCATTTTTCATAGAGATCAAGATCCTACTTTTCTATTCACATAGATATTTTAGCACATAGGGTCAATTTTAGACATTAGACTCAAGGCAAACATAAAACAAAATAGATATTTATAATTCAATCTAGATCACTCAAAAATTAGACTAGGTAGTCATTATCACCAAAATTGGGAGACTAGCACCATAGGGAGCTATTGTCCACTACAGGTCACTACTATCTAGTAGCCCTAGCTTCAAGATAGTCTAAATCATTTAGACTAGTACACTAGGTACAATACATAATTTCATAGATATAATCATAAGTTTGGTATTTATGTTCAAATTTAGCTCAGATACATTCATTTTAGCTCATATTCGTAATAGTTGCTCATATTTAAAGGCATTATACATGGCATGATCACTCATACATTCAAATCAATTACACAAATTCATCTATTACAGACTTGATTTAGATTCAGTATATTGAGATACCAGATTGGGAGCATGTGCAAGGCACATAATTTCCATATACTCATCTTCAAATAGGTTGATAAAATTGAATGGAAAACTCCATGTCATTATCTATGTTATATAATCTTGATATCACATTCCAAGTTGTCACCAAATTCATGTCTTACTCCATATGCATTGGTTGGAATTACCTGAGTGTCCCAGAGCTACCTAATATACCTAAGTGGTCATAGAGATAAATACACAACTAGATTTACTCAGTTAGATACTTTCATTAGTTTGTGCAGTATAGTTACAAATGCATCTACTTCATAGGGGTGGAAAATGATGGAGTCATATTCTACTTTAGTTATTCAGCCACCTACATGAGAGGGTTAAACACACTTAAAGTATTACCCATGCTATTCATAGAGATTAAGATCCACTAAGTAGGGGTGGACAATGATGGAGTCAAAACCGTATTAAGTACTTGACCCACCCATATAAGGATTGAGCAAGCCATCAACTTAGTTCAATCTATTCAATGATATAATCACTATGCGCGCGCGCGCGCACACACACACACACACACACACACACACACACACACACACACACACACACACACACACACACACACACACACACATTCACACAGGTTGTTACTAGGTTTATGCATTGATTAGTGTACCCAATGAGGTGTATTCATTCATTTCCTCTCTCTTTACTCAGATTTACTTGATTACATATATTTAGCATAGTCTTTTTTATTTTGATTATCTCTTAAGTGATGATTGATTTTTGCATATTTCATTATAGGACATTACTTTAGATCATGTTTCACATATGCAGACCCAGATTCACATATTTAAACTCATCTATATGGGCTTCACTTCTAAGGTAAGTCTAGGTATGCTTATTTTTCCTTTATATTAGTCATTTCACTTTGTTGCATTACTAATCACTTAAAAGTGGTAATTAGATGCTAAGAGTATCGCTTGAGTTAACATATCCCTAGGCTAGCCATAGACCTATCTTTGAGCATTAGACTTACTTTCCTAGTCATTCAATAGACCATAGTCACCTACAGCTAGTCAAAATACAGTCCCAGAACTATCATCTCAGACCCTAATTCAACTCGCTTAGTAGTCTTCAAAGATGATAGTAGTGCCACATTTGGGACACTATAGCCACATGGTGCTAGTGTCCCACTAGGCACTATTTTCCTTAGCCCTAGCTCTTCCCAACAAATACTTTTTTAAATGTGTACCCCTCTTAAGGTTGGCCTAATCATATTTTTTTATCCGCACAAGTAACAAAACTCTATAAATACAAGTCAAATTCATCGTTATTCACTAGATGGAAAATATATGTAAAATCTATTCAAACCAAAGCTAAAATTGATCAAAATCAAGGTATTTGATCCCTATTCTACCCTACTTTTGCATACTACCATCTACAACATTCTTAAGCCTAGTTTTCAAATATTTTAAAGCTAAATCACATTCAAGGCATCCAAAGCCACTCTTATTCTAGCATTCACTTACACTTGCATCAATCACTATGTGGGAGAACTACATTGGGCTTGATCTTCATTGGAGTATTGGTATGTAGGTAATTCTTTACACAGTGGGGTGTTGTGGATGCCTAGTCCATCCTATTAATACACACAAAATTATTTTTCATGCCATATTTGCAAAGAGGAATAGGGTTTGTACATTAAATCAAGTTTTTTAGGCACAACATAGAGCTCCAAGTTTTGTGCACACAAGAACAAGACATACAAACACAGGCACGCTACTCCTAGAAAATAGGAATAGTCTCGCAAAGGGCACATTAGCACCATATTGAGGACACTACACATAGATGGTTATACTATTCATATTGGTTGCTACTATCTAATGAGTAGATGAACACTATAATCATGTTGATGACACAAAATTATCAAGATCTCAACTTTTAGAACCTAGATCATCCATGGTAGTCAATTTTTTAATAAGTCTCTATTTACCTCTGTATGCATCTAACTCCACTCACTTCCTTCATCATCACTAATATTCCTGTTAGTTGACACTAATTTCATTTATCCCATCTAATCTAATTTATCCCCTTTTATCTAATATCTTCCTTCATATTTCTTCAATCACTAACTATAGGCTTATCCCACTTATTCATTAATTCGCCTAATCATTTCTTATCTTATCCTAATCCCCACTTATCTATTATTTAGTAATTTTAAATTCTATGGCCCACCTACTAGCCTATTCCTAGGATATCCTACACCCCTAGTCCCTAATCACCCACCTAATCCCTACCTAATCATAATTAACCCCTAAGAGGATTCTAGAATTCTCTAATTCTAGAATCCTCTCTATTCTCACCCTTCCTCTCTAGAAGCCTCTAAATCTAGAGGCTTCCAAGGAATTTTTAATTTCTTGGATAATCTTCCACCCTAAATCTCCATAATCTAACTTTAAATTTCAACCATTGATCCTTCCCTCTACCTTCTATTTAAACAACCCATCCTTCCATGGAAACAGACCAGAAATCAATGAGGAAAAAATATATCAAATTCGTGATCAAACAATCCATGCATCCATAATCCATGATCAAGTAGTCATAATGTAAAAATTTTGAGTCTAATAGCAATCAACTATCCATTTGAACATCTTGGAAGGAGGCTAGCTGAAACAAGGGATTCGATAAGGTTTACCTTATGATTCTAATTTGTTTTCATAATCCTTCCTACTAGGTAGTTTTAAGTTTTAAGTTTAAATTGCATGTTTATGTGTAATTTAATCCAATAGCTCAAAATTCTTGATAGAACTCCTATCTATTTTTATTTTTATAAATTCAAATAAATTCAAAGGTCATAACAAATCAGTACTTAATTATTGCATATTTATGTGATTAATTTAGACATCTCAATGCTTTAATCTAAAGATAGGATTTTCATAGTAAACCCCTAAAAGGTTAAATCATATTTCATACATAGTCTATAAATACCTGGCACTAAAAGAAAAAACCTTCAACCATGGATAAAATACAAGACACAACAATTTAACTTCTTGAACCTTGGATTTAATCTAACACCGATGAATTTAATCTTGTCACCTTGGATAAATATGACACATAAACTCTTTCTTTCAACCTCGGGTTGAAATTTGTTGATATCTATACATAAAAATCTCACTTTTATTTTATATTTACTTTTGCTTGTTTTAGAAATTGTGTTCTGGTAGTTTTAAAACTATGTAGTGACTATCATGAAGGGCTACATGGTGCTCTATTTTATAGGAATTGTGGCATGAGGGTTTACCCTAATACTCATAGTCATTATACATCACAAACATAGACTTTAGTTTACATGTAACTCATGGTATATCAAAAAAATCCTTAAATCCCTTATTTATACCATAATAAGCCTCTTTTATTTGTTTGATTTGTGGTTCACCTAATAAGAGTCTATCGCCCAAGGAAGTTACTCTCATGATACCCTCAAAAATGAGGTTAGTGGGATAAAGATAGAGTTTTTTCTCTATGGTTAGTACTCTAAAACATTAGGCTAACACTAATTAATGAATGATAAAGTATATTTGAAAACCCATCCAATCATTCAAACCCTTGCCTAGATCACCCTTATACCTTGCTTTTTTATTTTATTATATTCATAGTCATTAGCATTGCTTGATTCATATTGTATTTTTTTATAATGGGATCAACGAATGAATGTTTTTTTCACATGTTACATACATTTATGCAATTTTTTTTACAATATTCTCTTAATTTTAAAGATAATATTCATTTCATTTATACATGGTTAAGATTTAATAATGTTCAAAAACTTAACTTAGATAAATCTCCATCATACTGTACTTCATATTATTATAACATTCAATTTGAATTAATTCCCATAACTAATAAACACCAAAGATCATTATGAAATATTTTAATAAGCTTTAAAATGTTCTTTTTGTTAATGCTCAATGAGGTAAATTCCCTCATGTTCTTCCTCACCCTTCCTTTGGGAATATCCATCAATTTAAGGAATTTGACATCCTAGATCAATTAAAGAATACTAATGCCAAAATTTCACTATTAGAACTCTTGAAAATGATGCCAATATACAAACATTTACTACATGAGGCATCAAGTAACACTTTTACCTAAGAATGTTGAATCCCTTTAATCCCCTTATGCAGTTTTTATTATTAATACTATATAGTGGATAGAAGAAAGTATTTATTTTTAAAAAGAGGATCTCTGCCAAATCTTATTATTGATCAATACTTACCCCTATATATTTAAGTCTTTGTAGAAAATAAGGTGGTCAAAATATTACTTATTGATAATGGATATGGATTGAATATTTGTAACATCTCTTTCTTAAATTTACTAGGCATAATAGAAAAAAAACTAACTCATTCAAATATGAATATTTTTAGATTTAACAACATTCCACTACAATTACTTGGGCAAATTACATTGAATCTTACTTTGGGCCCATGCACTCTTGATCTTATTTGTCAAGTTATGCCTAATGATATGAACTACAATATTTTATTATGAAAACCTTAAATTAATGACATGAATTACATTTCTTCTACATTACATGTATGTCTCAAGTTTAGATATCAAGGACACACACACACACACACACACACACACACACAAATGTCATTTACACGAAGATCCTTTAAAATATTATGTAATGGTCCTTCCCACATATACTTATGTTCCATATATGCAACCTTATTTCATTGAAGTATAATTATTTACTTTACTTATTGATTTACCCTCATCTATACCACATTCAAATGACTAATCAATCAATTTTGATAAATATGGTTTTGGATTTAAATATTTTTAAATATTATATATATATATATATATATATATATATATATATATATATATATATATATATATATATATATATATATATATATATATATATATATATATACTATTGGACAAGGGTTGGTAAAACATGCTCAAGGCATTTTTTGTCATGTTTATACTTCTATCAATGAAGGGCAAGCAGGCCTTGGATATAATGTTAAATCCACTTCTCATGGACTTAACTAAATTAATCAACCTCTTAAGTTCATACCTACCACACATATGCATTTTTATCATAATAATAAAATCAATCATGTTTCTCAATTGTAATTATTGAATCTTGAACTCATTGATAATATGATCTTGCCAAAAATATTGACATTAGATGAATTTTCAAATGATGAATCTCTTTTGGAATACCTAGGTGCATATGAGGATCTTCCTTCCTTCCATCATAAGAAAATATTTCCTCATGATAAAAATGTGAAAGCATATTTTTGTGAATGTGATGATTCTATCCCAAAAATGCAATTAGATAGTCCCAATATTATTCCTACCACTCTATATGTGGAATATCAATCAACATTACTCAATGATGAAACTGTTGAGTTTCATTTCAACACTAAAAAGGATCCATGGCCAGTACCCTTGTTTGCCATGTTAAAAAATGATAAATTCAAAAATCTTAGAAAAAATTTACATGATTATCCTGAATTATTTTCATGGGCATATAAAGACATGTCTAGAATTGACCTAGTGGTAGCTATCCACAATATTGTGTTATATAGAGATGCTAAACCAATCAAGCATAAAATTAAGGAAAACACATCCAAAAATTACTTTGTTAGTCAAAATTAAAGTTGAAATACTTTTGGATGATGAATTTATTCATGTTGTTGATTATATCGAATGAGTTTCTAATATTGTACCAGTGTCAAATCCTAGAAAAGATATTCAATACTGCACAAATTACCACAATTTAAAATAAATTTTGTTGTAAAGATGGTTTTCCATTACCAAACATAGATATGATTGTGGATTCTATATTAGGATATGAGATGTTATCATTCATAAATGGATTTTTGGGATATAATCAAATCAAGATTATCCCTGTAGATCAATAAAATACATCATTCATCACACCATGGGAAACATTTTATTATACAATCATGCTTTTAGACTAAAGAATGTGGAATATATTTGTCAACAATCCATGACACATACTTTTCATGATTACATACATAAAATAATTGAATACTATGTTGATCATTTATTATCAAAATCCAAGCATTGATAAAACCATTCTATTAATTTATGATAAATATTTAAAATAATGAGGAAATATGATATACATTTAAATCCAAAAAAATGCATTTTTGGAGTATCTTTGGGAAAATTGTTAGGATTTATAGTTTTTCAAAGAGGAATTGAAATTTACCCTAAGAAAGTCAAAGTTGTACTCGATATGCCATAACCAAATAATTTAAAGCAACTTCAATGATTACAAAGTCACATTAAAGTTATAAGACATTTTGTGGCTCAACTAGCAGAGAAAACACAATACTTTACAAGGATACTTAAGAAAGACACCAAATTTGAATGGGATGATTATTGTCAACAAATTTTTGATGCAATTAAATAATAAATTCTATGCATGCCTATTATTATGCACCCCATTCTAAATTGACCCCTCTTATTATGCATTTCTACCACTAATCATGTTTTTCATGCTTTACTTGCACAATATGAGGATGATCACTATGAATGTACCATTTAGTACATTAGTCACACACTTCTTGATTATGTGAAAAATTATACTGCTATCGGAAAGATATGTTTAGTTCTTATTTTTGCCACATAAATTTTTTGACAATATTTACCTCACAATGAGATTCACATTATCACTAAAGTTGGTCCACTTAAATATCTTATGTCAAAATCCCATCTATCAAGTTGTATAGCAAAGTGCATAATGGTTATTGCTAAGTTTGATTTACATTTTATCTCAAAAAATCCTATTAAAGCACAAGTCATCATAGATCAACTAGTTGTTGCCTCATTATAGGATTCACCATCCATTATGTCCAAATTTCAAGATGAATTTACTTCTAATAACATCAACATTGATATTTGGACCATGCATTTTGATGGATATAAATTTGATATGAGTGTCAATGTTAGGACCATGTTTTTTACACCACAAGGTGAACACATGTCTTTTGCTCTTTGTTTGGTATTTTCATGCATAAATAATATAGCGTAATATGAAGCTATAAAACTTGGTTTGTTAATAGTAGAAAAGTTACACATCAAATCTTTATGTGTCTATGGTGATTCACACCTTGTCATAAATCAAATTCTAAATGTTTATCAAACTAAAGAAGACAAGTTAATCCCTTATAAAGACATGGTCCAACATCTAATACTACACTTCTCTTATTTCTTCATTGAGAGCATCCCTCACAAGGATAATTGACATGCTAATGGATAGCATGAAATATATAATCCTAATTGACATTAATGATGATCATGAAATATTTAATATCCAAAAATTATAAAATCCTTTGGTTGATACAAAAATTATCAATGCATTAGAAATTTTTGCAGTCACATGAAGTACTAATAATATCAAGTGGTACATCGATATATATATATATATATATATATATATATATATATATATATATATATATATATATATATATGATCACCTCTATAAATCTACTTTTCTAGGTAATGCTATGAGAGAGGATTAAAATTGGTTACAATTCCAAGTGATGCATTATGTACTCATTATTGGATACCCTTTTAAATACTCTTTTGATGAACATTTTTTACAATATTTAAATCAGGTTCAAGTTTAAACTATTATACTATAAGTTCATGATAGTGAATGTGGAGGTCACTTTAGTGGGAAAACCATGTCTTCCAAGCTTCTACATCAAGGATGTTATATGAAAACAAAGAAATAAGAATGTCACAAATATGCTAAATTATGTTCCCAATATTAAATTATTTGAGTGTTCATATTCACTCTGGCTAGTGGGTTGGGGCATTTCCTAATTAGCTAAGTTTAAGCCCTATTCACACCTCACTTAAGAGGTAATCTTGAATTAGGGAGTGGTTAATATTTTTGGAGTTGAATACCTAAGTGTGCACATACATTTGATGGTGATATTATTTATGATATATTCCTATCATTATGGTTGTTTATGCAACTAATTATTGAGGCATGAAACAAACCTTTCCCAGCTATAAATTCAAGAACTTTCTTTGTAAATTAAGGACACATAAAGACTTGTGAATATGAATGAATATGAGAGACTTTAAATTGATTTGTGCATGATTTTTTTGTGTGTGCAATGTATTTTTGGTTCTAGTAATGGCATAATGGAGTGATCTTGTAGCTTGAGAGTTTTCATCTCTCCTATATGGTATCAAACCACCTCTAGCATCCATTACCTAGTTAAAATTATTTGAATTTTTTTAATACTACTCAACCATAACTGGCTATACCATACAACAATAGTCTTTGAGTTTCTATACTATAGAAGCCCCTTGACACTCATAATATTTGGCTTCATTCACAACGTCTCCTTCTTGCCAAGATTGATATCCTTTGCTTGGAAATTGACTATTATGCCAAATGTTATTGACTCCCACCAACCTATATAGGTTATTTTATCTATTTAGATCTATTGCATATTCACATTCATCAGGGCTACCTTACATGGGATATCACATGTCCTCTTCATAGTGTTCCATATCTCACATGGCATTGGTACAAAAATACAATATTATAATAAAATTTACATGGCATTGTAATAAGTGTTAGAAGCATTCATTGTTATTTATTGTTATATTTTCCTAGCATATTCACCCTATAGGATTGACATCATATTTATTGGGAGTTACTCTTCTATTATTGGCTCTCAGATCGCCTTTCTTTGGAGGAGTTACTCATACAATCCTATATGTACATCTTTCTTGGTGAGCTATTGTTCAGTGAAAGATTGGTTTTTGCTCTTATCTTGTTTATGCAGTATTCTCAAATTTATGATTTCATTTTCTTGCAGCCATTATGTTGTGTACATGCTTGACTTCTACCTATCACAAACATGTGCATTTACTTGATCCAGAGATCTTGGCATCCACTCTAATACATCCCCTGATTTGGTATTTAAAATTGTGAAAGGGTTTAAACTCAACCCAACTTGATCTCTTTCCTTCCCTTTAACTTTGGGCTTAATATTTTTCCTTCCATTTGTATCAAATATTTGAAAAACCTCATTTTCTTTCTCTTTTTTAGTAGTTATGGCTAGGGGCAATCTTGAGCTAAATGACCACAGTTTTGGCACATCAAACACAAGAAATTAGGAAGGCTCTTGTAGTCTAGGTTTTATTCAAACATGTCTTCCTCTTGAGGTTTTAATCACACCCTTCTTAGAAGAGGTTTGTCACATCTATTTGAACATGTAATTTGGCATAAACAATATGCATATTACTATAGGTTTTAGGGGAAATACAAATCATTTATCTGAGGGAGATTATGATCCTTGAAAGAATCACTTCCACCCACAAATGTGTTAGGAGGTTAAACAATCTTCCCCTTATTAGAGCCAACCTTGAATTCTCTTGTGAAAAGTCAAAATTAGGACTCTACATAATCATGAATAACCCTAATATGTTATGGAACCAAGTATCTTGTTCAAATACATTAGCTCAACTTCTTTTGTCATAAAAAACAATAATGAAAAATCCTCTTATATTAATGCACAAATCTAGATACCCTTTTACCTTCCAGTGATCTATAACTCATGTTCACAGCTTCTTTTGACAAGGCCTCTAACTTATAAACTTACAGATCAAGACATGTTTTGTCTCAACGACCATTTCTTCCTCAATCACATCATGTTCAAAGGGGATAATCAACATTTCCTCAACAACTTTAATACACTCCAATCTCATCCATCAAGTCTAATTCTTCGCATTATTGGCATGGACCCATAAATATGTGGAAGGGCGAGCAAACCCAGTAGCAATCGGTCAAGGAAGCGTAGACCAAAGAAAGATAAGTGTAAGCCATTAACAAGAAACCACTACCACTACCCTTTGTCAAATCCTAAATACAGTCCCTTTGTTGTGAACACTCCATCTCATTTCAATTTGTAAATTTAAAATTTGATTAACATGTATTTGAAAATTAAAACAACATAATATATCTCTTTCTTTGAAAATTAAAGCAACATGCTATATCTCTATTTGAAAATTAAAGCAACATGATATATCTCTTATGGTTTTCAACCGACCTATATTCATTAGGATTGTTGTGACTTCATTAATATGTTGGAGAATATAAAATTTCCAACAACGAGAGTCGAAATTACAAAATAAAAAACAAGTATTGGTCTCATCATATGATGAAAGAAGTGGTTCGGGCAAATTAAAAGCTCCGCTACAAAATTATGCATTTATATAATGACTTTTGTTAGGGTTCGTTGGGACCATAAAACTCTTAATTATCTTTATACCCTCTTTCTCTACTCAATATTGTTTGACTTGACTTCACACTTTTCACTTAAGCAAAAGCACATTGAAGGGTAATGTCTTCATTATATTTTGTGAATATTGAATTTTTTAAATGGTTGTATGATTTTATATTTTATTGTTATTATTTTTTATTCAAAATATGAAAATTACATAAATAATTCAGTGTTCATGAGAGTGTTTGAAAGAGAGAAACTATTGGTAGAAACAAAGACAAGAATAATATAGTGTTGGCAGTAAATAAAGACATCATAAATAGTCAAAAAAATGATACATAAATACATTATAACTATTGTTCTAGGAAAGAACGGTCATAAGAGAGACATGTCAACCATTATACAAAAAAATCTTCAATCCTTGAGCAACATGAATATTCTTGCTACATAACAATAGATTCACTTGATATTTAATTTGTTAAATCTAGAGAGTCATCGTTGTGTTCTTCTTTGATTTCCCTTGACATTGAGAGAAACAAGAAGCAAGACAAAAATATATATTAGAATAAAACTGTAAAATTACAAACACCTGATGATCATAATAATCACAAATTGCTTTGCATCTATTCCTCCAAAGGTGCATCAAAATAACATGTCTAACACCATCAACTATAACATTATCAAGTAATCCAACACCTAGTAGAGCTTCTTTCCATTTAAGCTTATGATTGAAAATAACAGGGAAGTCACAAAACATAGAATTCCATTATTTTTTCACATACGAACATCCCTAGAAAATATGCATCATACTTTCATGATGATGAAAAGGATAGTTGACAGGGTGGATCATAATACATTATAACCTATTCGCAATGGGTAGTTTGCAATGTAGTATCTTCTAAGCCATCAATTGAGCATCAGAATCAGCGTTTGATTTCCAAATTTGAGCAGTAAGTTTTGTCCAATATTTTTCACTGAATCTGCAATTCCATTTGCAATTCAAATGGGACTTTAAAGAAAAATCAAGAAGCAACTGATTGTATATCTTCTTTAAAGGATAAGAGGCTAGCCACACCCAATCTTTGAAAAAAATACATTGCACAAGTGTACATAGCTTCATAGATAATTCTGGAGGCACCAAAGACTTTTAGGAGAGCTTAAGGCAAGGGGCTAGCCCTAATAACGAATATGCTTGTTCCACCAAATAGAAGAAGTGGAAACGTTGAACCCATGTTGTAATGAACTCATCTCATAAATTTTTATCCCTCATAATGTTGTTTTATTTTATTATTTATTAATAATATAATGATTAATTGATTATAGATGAATATATTTATTTATTTGATTTTTAAAAAAATATTTATTTATTTTTTTAAAAATTATAATAATTTTTTTAAAATATTTTATTATTTTAAATTCGATATATACTTCTTATTTCTAAATATTATATATATAAATTTTAATATTAATCATTTATTATTAAAATACATTTTAAATTTAAGATTCTTATATAAATTATAGAAACTCCCAAGACTTACTCTTAAAAAATCAATCTTTATAATAAACAAGAATTTTTAGTGATGTTTTTTAAAATGTCATTTTTATATTTAAGAATATGACTTTTACACAAATATTTGTAGGAATAATAAAATTTTATTTATTTAATTAATCAATATTTTTAATTACAAAATCAATTTGAATAATTATATTTGACCTATAAATATTTATTAAAACTTGAATATAGGTAGAGTTGGCAGTGCATTTAACCAACCTATTTACATTTCATTAGCATTTAAATAATAATATATTTTAAATAATTTCTTATTTTTTCTTAATAAAATAATTTGTTTAATCTTTTATTATAATATTAAAAGGTTTTTCATTAGTAGTATTGAAAAAAAAAAATGTGGGTGATATCGAGACATATTTTGAGAGTGGTGGTGGGTCTAAATTTTAAAATATAATAATATTATAATTTAAAAAAATAAAATAATAAAAAGAATTGAAAAATATTTATAAAATAATTTTGTAGTGTTTGAGTATTCTCTCAAATTTAATGTGAATTTATTGTCTCCTACTGAAAATCTCTTTCTTAAACAATCGATACTTCTATTCAATTTTTACCGTTCTTTTAAATTGTTAATTTTTATCGGTATTTGTTTTTTGACCGAAGCTACCAACCAATGTAAGATATAATCGAAAAAAACCGAAATCTCCAAATAAATCAAATATACCAACGACAATGACAACCAACTTAACAATATCCATTTAAAATTATTATTACATAAAACTACCTACAACATTATACCTGTTGCACTTGTCCCACTCCATGTAGCCCAAAGGCTGTGCCCAAAAGTGTTACTTGAGAAGATTAAGTTTCTTATTTTCATTTAATAAAGGAAAGGTTATATTAAACAATTTGTTTAGTCCTTGGAAGGTCTTGAATGGGCATGACAGCCCATGAGTAAACTTTATTGGATGGCATTAAAAGAAAAAAATCATTGAAGTACTTCACATCTCATTGAGAATGAGCTGTAATCTGCCGCATGTAGATTTCTCAGTCTGACATAGCCTCCCAATTCAGCTACTTTAATCCTCCATTTTTCTTACATTAATCCTTCCTCCTCCTTACACTGCAACTGCACCCTGATGATGGTCTGGTTTATCTGCCACTTCTGGATCACATGACAATGGAAGCCTCCTCTTTTTCTTGTGGGCCAAATCATTTTCACAACTTATGTTCAAAGGCATGGCATTTTATGTCAGTGCTTTCTGCATGGCAGGCTTCGTTTGTAGATATATGATTAAAACCATATTCATGCCTGACAAATATAAAGAGCAATAATGTCCTTAAAGTGTAATAAAGCCAGCAGACATAACGGTAAAAAAGAGAGGAAAGTAATATTGCTCTACTACCTACAACAGTCTTCCAGATCTAATCTCTGATTTTAAATCCTAATCATCCACGGCTTGATTGAAAAATCCATTTTTAAAGGTAGGGACGAGAATTTGCAAGCGAAATCGGCTTTGATACAGCCACTTTATTCCATCTGTAAGGAGGAATGAGCAAACGAAAATAGTGATTTGTCTATAGTAGTGTATATTTAGTGATGCATCAGTTTCCAAACTATAAATAAATGCATATAACTGATGTGTGAAAGCTTTTCTTGTATGATCGTACTCCTAGAGGCAATGCATATGGTTAATAGCAATTCAGTGGGCGTTTTGGCCTCTTCAATGTCGATTATGATGGCGACAGCAACCTCAAAGTCCTTTCCATCATTTTGTTTTGTAAGACTTTGAAGTGTATACAATCAATCACATCCACATCATATTTGTAACTAAATAGGTATCCAATGTGTGTTTAGGACGACCAAAATGTTCCACACTCAATTTCTCAAAACTGAAATTAGTTATTCTCATTCAATTTCTCAAAATTGATATTAGTTGTTCCCCTTCAATTTCTCAAATCTGATATTAGTTTTTCGCATTGGTTAAAAAAATATTATTTAAAATTGATGTGTATGAGCATGGTGCATAGTATGGAAGGAATGGATGGTGATTGAATCATATTACTATCTTATCAAACGTCAACCAAAATAATATCGAAAGGAAACTATTAAATATTAAAGTTTGATATATTAGGATTGTTTTCTCTCCAATAGATGAATTGTTGAGATTATTGTCGTGACTTATAACTTCCATTGAAGACCAAGACTTGAAGAATAGAAAAGAAAAAAAACTTAAAGACCATTTTTTGAGCCACAAGTACATTGAAGACAACAAATTCAAGAAGAAAAAGGAGACAACACACAATGTGAAATCGATTCAAAACATTTACATTTAAGGTTTTGGTTTGTTATCACTTAAAAGAGAACATATTTTTCATGGAATAATTTGTGCCACCACTATTTTGTTATATGTTTTTTTGGCTTTTATTTTTATTTACTACAATTTTAATTTGGTTTATTTATAATTGCATTTGGGTTTATAAACAAATATTATTTTTGTCATGTTCTCTTTCATGAGGATCTTGAGTGTAATATTTTTATATTTGAATGTAATATATATTTTAATAGCCATCCCAATATAAATCAAATTACTCACTATCACTAATTATTTACTTTTTAAAGATTTTTTTTAGATTGAAGAGCGTATTTATATATTAATAAAACAAGAATATAGTACAACGCTAATCATACAAAAAAAATAGGTAGAGAAGTCACACCCCATGAGTAAAGGCACACCGAAAGAAAAAACACCTTGGAAAGAGTCCAAAAGGTGGTCAATAAATGACCACACACAAAAATATCACATCAACAACTCAAAACAACAAAGCACAAAGAGCAAAGGAGCATAAAGCAATAAATAGGACAATTAAGCAGCCACAACAAACATAGAAGTCAAGGGAAGCGGTGGAGACGACGAATCCTGAGGCTTATCACCCCATCTTTCCAGAGCAGGAGGATCATCATCCACAGGTAAGGACTCCCAACCATTAGTTTGTTGAGCTTCTAATTCATCATCTTTGTGCCTTTTAGGAGAGATTACTCGAGCCAGTTGCAAAAATTTATCTTGGGGGGAGGACCCCAACCCCTGCTATCACCATCATGATTTGGGGGAGGAGGGACCCATCCCTTGCCATCACCTCCAAATCTAGAATAGCCATTCGAACCTCCATGTCATAGGAAATACCATTGAGGTGGTGACTAATGAAGAAAATGACTCTTATGTATGGTTCTAAAATGCTACAATGGTGTACCGCATCCTCACCCTCAGAGAGGCGTAGGTTAATGTGGTGGCTCAGGAGGTTCTCGACTAACCACACATGAGGCATTTCTCCAATGGTCAAGAAAATGTTGGAGATGATTAAGTTCTATGCAAACTTTATCAATTTGGCTTTGAATCTGAAGAGTAACACTAGATAGAACAACAACTTTGTTAGTAATAGAAAAACTACGTTCCAACTCTTCGTGATTAAAACAAGCATAGTTTCTAGCTTTCCATATTTAAAAATAAAATATCATATCAAAAGATCTACCAAAACATATTGTATTTTGCATGAAGCAGAGTTGAGTCCCCTAAGAGAGCCATTTTCCACGTAAAAAACTCAGGTCAAAAACGCTGAAAGAGGGAATGAAACCAACACCACATAAATTATGCATGAGAGCAAAACCAAAATAGATGTTTAAATGTCTCAAGTTGATAACAAGCTGGGTAGATGGGATTTAAAACCCTCAGATGCTTCATTTGGTCACACATGGGCAAGCCTTGATAAAGAAGATGCTAGATAAAATGAGCTTTTTTGGGCTCAATGACAACAGACCACACAATGTTAAATTGTTTAGCCCAAACCCAATGATTGGAATGAATATTCCATCTAAAGTTGAGCATTTCATCTAGAATGTTTTGAGGGGATGAAAAATTATAACCTAGACGAGGAGAATATCCAGTGAAAGGAGTGGTCATAGGCCAATGCCAATCCTTCCACCAAGGAACAAGGGAGTTGACCCCTATCTTGTGGAAATACTCATTAGGTATGGAACCTTGAATTTCTATTATAACCATTGCATCTGAGTTATTTAAATGAAATTTGTTCTAAATTTACTACCAAGTGAGCCAAGACCAATTCACCCTACAAAAAAGGTCACCTGTATTCTTCACACTTTTCCTGAATATTCTTAACCTTTTAACCCAAGGGACTAAGGCAAAGGGAACATTACAAAATATTAAGCAAGACAACCACCAAAGAGAATGGGAATTAATGGAGAATCCATTCATAAAACCCTCACCTATCCAAGTAAGATGGGGTTTAAGCTTGCCCCATGCCTTCCATAGACTTTGTACAATAAAAGTACCCTTAATTTTAACTAGAACTAGGGTGACAATAAGGGAATGAATTTACAGGCCTTGCCAAGCCTTCTTGCCACATGGGAGCCTCTGAGAAATATAGTGGTGAAGAAGAATCTTCCAGGCTTCATCACCAACAAGACCCCTAATGATCCATTTAACATCGAGAGCAAGGTCTTGAATTTTTATATCCAAAATACCTAGTCCTCCTACTTTCATAGGCTGATAACATATGTTCAAGGAAACTCTATGAAAGCCCTTGTGACCTTTAGAATTAATCCATAGAAAATATCTTAGGATTTTCTCTAATTTACTATAAGCAGCATTAGAAGGGGCCCAACAGGAGGAGTAATATACATGTGTAGCTACCAAAATGTTAGAACAAACTTGAAATTTGCCAGCTAAGGACAAAGGCTTTATGATCCAGAAAGAATTTTTTTCTCAAGCCTTTGTACCACATAAGACCATAACTCAAAAGGAGAATCCTGAAAATCAAAATGGATGTCAAGGAATTTTAAATTAAACCCATAGAAGAAGCCACTACCACTAATATCCCTCTAGCCAAGGAGATTTGGGACCTAAAGATTGGTAGTAGCATTGAATCTTTCTCCATTGAATAGATGAGCCTAAATCTAAACAAAAAATATGAAGGCATTCCATAGCATTCTTAACTGACTCTTCCTCCTCTTGAAGAGTGATAAAGGAATCATCCACAAAATGGCTATTTAACAGCTATCGGTTAGACTGAGGGAGGGAAATGCCTTTCACCAAACCCCAGAAAGTGTAATTAGCTAAAGCCCTCTACTGATAGCACATATAATGAAGGGGCTAAATGACATCCTTGTCAAATAGAATGATGAATTTCAAACCAATAATATTGATTGCTATTGATTATAATACATGCCCTAGCATCTTGGAAGAGCATATTAACCGTGTGAAAAAATTTGGGGCCAAAGCCAAGGTCCTGTGGCATGGCCAGAATAAAGGGCCATTCAATATGGTCATAAACCTTTTCAAAATCAATTTTAAAAAATAGGGATTTTTTATTGGATACCCTATCCCATTCCATACCTTCCCAGACAATAATGACATTATCCAAAATGAATCTATGTTGAATAAAGCCAGTTTGTTCAATTATAGTAATTAAAAGAAGAAGATGTTTTACCTTGAGGGCTAAAACCTTAAAAATAATCTTATAGGAGACGTGGAGAAGAGTAATAGGTCTCTAATTGGTGATAAATTTAGGGTCACCTGCTATGGGAATAAACTTAATATTACCCTGATTTATAAGAGGTCTCAAAGAATTAGTTGAAATAGCTTCAGAATACACCTTATGAAGATTAGGACCTACAATATCCTAAAGAGCCTAATAAAATTCACATGTGAAATCATCAATCCCTAGGGCTTTGTCAACCATCATCTACTTAACTACCTCATGGAGATCATTAAGAGATAAGGGCATATCATAGGCAATCCTTTGGGAATTGGAAACTTTGCAAGGAACATCCTGAAGACATTGATTGAGAATCACTTCTTGTTCTAGAGAGGAGGCTTGAGATGATAAGACTCCATGATAGTGATGAGCGAAATCTTGTAGAATATCAAGAATTTTGGTAAGCTAAGTGTTTCCTTCCATGATAACTTTAATTCTATCAACAACTCTTTTGGAATGGAGAAAGGCAAAGAAATCCTTAGACTTTGTCTCTTATTTTTAACCAATGCATACGAGCTCTTAGTTGAACTCCTCTAGCCTTATGTATCTCCTCCACTTGAAGCTTGTAATGATAATGGGCTACTTGAGTTTAAAAAATAACATTAAAAGGAGATAGTTCCAACTCCTATGAAATTTGAAGGTATTCACAATTTGTAGCATTATGTAGATGATGTTGAAAAGAGGTAGCTTGTTTACCATAGATCCAAAGAAAGGTAGTAGTGTAAGCTAGATCATTTGACCACCATTGGATCTAGCCAATGTCCCCATATGGTCATGGAACCAAGTTCCATATTCTAATTATATGCCCCACTATTCTTTCATGTTTAAGATAAGTAGTGTTGAGATGAAACTGACTAAAGGCAAGCTTCACTTGAGGTGTGAACCACTCGATATTAAAACAAATAGGGAGGTGATCTAATAAAAAAATATCAGGGATGAGTGATAATTGGTTGATCATTCACTGGGAAAAAAAGATATCTTTTTCACCTAGCAAAGCTCAATCTAGCTATTGAATTACTCTATCTTCTCCCTATCAAAAATTGGACCAAGTAAATCAGGGGGCATCTAATTTTTTCATTTGATGATGATTGGGATCAAACACCCTAATTTTTTTATGCATATATAAATAATAATCTCATTCACCATCACACCAATGCATGGGAAGGCACCCTTCCTTGTCCTCACTAGATTCCACCATGTTAAAATTACCACAGAGGACCCAATGTGCATCAAGAAGTGAGTTAACCATCCATCTCCAAAGTGAGGCCCATTTCACAACATCATTAGAGGCGTATAAGTTAGCAAGCCCAATGATACAATTATCAAAGTCAAAAAGGGTTCAAACCACCTGATGGGTGGGGTTCAAACCCCAAGAAATAATGTTTTGAAAAAGCTTTGGAGCTAATAAAGTGACATCCCCACCATGCCTAGCTTGATGCCCAATATCCCAATTAATATCCCAAAGCCAAATTATTCATGTTTCATTCTATAGTAAAAAACCATAAATATTTACCTCTTGAAAGCAAAGAATTTTCATCTTGCTAAAAAGTTAACAATTATACCTGACCACATACTTACGTATAGGATCAATAAGGCCCCAAACATTCTAAGAGTAAACAATCATTGGGAACCATCGAGGTGCATATATTTCTCCTCTGTGATATCTTTAAGCATAACAAATTGATTATTCATCAGCGTATTTGTCATGTAGTCACTCATTTTAAATGGTTAT